>CAMPDV010005151.1:0-29150 GCA_946699065.1 Loxodes magnus
ATATCCAGTGATTCAGAGTTCATCGTATCGGGAAGTAATGATTAGACGATGAGACTATGGGACTTCAAGACAGGTACCTGTAAGACCATGAGTGGTCACACTAGTTCTGTATGATCTGTGGCTATATCCAGTGATTCAGAGTTCATCGTATCGGGAAGTAATGATTAGACGGTGAGACTATGGGACGTCAAGACAGGTACCTGTAAGACCATGAGTGGTCACACTAGTAATGTATTCTCTGTGGCTATATCCAGTGATTCAGAGTTCATCGTATCGGGAAGTAATGATTAGACGGTGAGACTATGGGACTTCAAGACAGGTACCTGTAAGACCATGAGTGGTCACACTAGTTCTGTATGATCTGTGGCTATATCCAGTGATTCAGAGTTCATCGTATCGGGAAGTGGAGATATTACGGTGAGACTATGGGACGTCAAGACAGGTACCTGTAAGACCATGAGTGGTCACACTAGTAATGTATTCTCTGTGGCTATATCCAGTGATTCAGAGTTCATCGTATCGGGAAGTAATGATTAGACGGTGAGACTATGGGACGTCAAGACAGGTACCTGTAAGACCATGAGTGGTCACACTAGTTATGTATGATCTGTGGCTATATCCAGTGATTCAGAGTTCATCGTATCGGGAAGTAATGATTAGACGGTGAGACTATGGGACGTCAAGACAGGTACCTGTAAGACCATGAGTGGTCACACTAGTTCTGTATGATCTGTGGCTATATCCAGTGATTCAGAGTTCATCGTATCGGGAAGTAATGATTAGACGGTGAGACTATGGGACGTCAAGACAGGTACCTGTAAGACCATGAGTGGTCACACTAGTTATGTATGATCTGTGGCTATATCCAGTGATTCAGAGTTCATCGTATCGGGAAGTAATGATTAGACGGTGAGACTATGGGACGTCAAGACAGGTACCTGTAAGACCATGAGTGGTCACACTAGTAATGTATTCTCTGTGGCTATATCCAGTGATTCAGAGTTCATCGTATCGGGAAGTAATGATTAGACGGTGAGACTATGGGACGTCAAGACAGGTACCTGTAAGACCATGAGTGGTCACACTAGTTCTGTATGATCTGTGGCTATATCCAGTGATTCAGAGTTCATCGTATCGGGAAGTAATGATTAGACGGTGAGACTATGGGACGTCAAGACAGGTACCTGTAAGACCATGAGTGGTCACACTAGTTCTGTATGATCTGTGGCTATATCCAGTGATTCAGAGTTCATCGTATCGGGAAGTAATGATTAGACGGTGAGACTATGGGACGTCAAGACAGGTACCTGTAAGACCATGAGTGGTCACACTAGTTATGTATGATCTGTGGCTATATCCAGTGATTCAGAGTTCATCGTATCGGGAAGTAATGATTAGACGGTGAGACTATGGGACGTCAAGACAGGTACCTGTAAGACCATGAGTGGTCACACTAGTTCTGTATGATCTGTGGCTATATCCAGTGATTCAGAGTTCATCGTATCGGGAAGTAATGATTAGACGGTGAGACTATGGGACTTCAAGACAGGTACCTGTAAGACCATGAGTGGTCACACTAGTTCTGTATGATCTGTGGCTATATCCAGTGATTCAGAGTTCATCGTATCGGGAAGTAATGATTAGACGGTGAGACTATGGGACGTCAAGACAGGTACCTGTAAGACCATGAGTGGTCACACTAGTAATGTATTCTCTGTGGCTATATCCAGTGATTCAGAGTTCATCGTATCGGGAAGTAATGATTAGACGGTGAGACTATGGGACTTCAAGACAGGTACCTGTAAGACCATGAGTGGTCACACTAGTTATGTATGATCTGTGGCTATATCCAGTGATTCAGAGTTCATCGTATCGGGAAGTAATGATTAGACGGTGAGACTATGGGACGTCAAGACAGGTACCTGTAAGACCATGAGTGGTCACACTAGTTATGTATGATCTGTGGCTATATCCAGTGATTAAGAGTTCATCGTATCGGGAAGTAATGATTAGACGGTGAGACTATGGGACGTCAAGACAGGTACCTGTAAGACCATGAGTGGTCACACTAGTTATGTATGATCTGTGGCTATATCCAGTGATTCAGAGTTCATCGTATCGGGAAGTAATGATTAGACGGTGAGACTATGGGACGTCAAGACAGGTACCTGTAAGACCATGAGTGGTCACACTAGTTCTGTATGATCTGTGGCTATATCCAGTGATTCAGAGTTCATCGTATCGGGAAGTAATGATTAGACGGTGAGACTATGGGACGTCAAGACAGGTACCTGTAAGACCATGAGTGGTCACACTAGTTCTGTATGATCTGTGGCTATATCCAGTGATTCAGAGTTCATCGTATCGGGAAGTAATGATTAGACGGTGAGACTATGGGACTTCAAGACAGGTACCTGTAAGACCATGAGTGGTCACACTAGTTCTGTATGATCTGTGGCTATATCCAGTGATTAAGAGTTCATCGTATCGGGAAGTAATGATTAGACGGTGAGACTATGGGACGTCAAGACAGGTACCTGTAAGACCATGAGTGGTCACACTAGTAATGTATTCTCTGTGGCTATATCCAGTGATTCAGAGTTCATCGTATCGGGAAGTAATGATTAGACGGTGAGACTATGGGACGTCAAGACAGGTACCTGTAAGACCATGAGTGGTCACACTAGTTCTGTATGATCTGTGGCTATATCCAGTGATTCAGAGTTCATCGTATCGGGAAGTAATGATTAGACGGTGAGACTATGGGACTTCAAGACAGGTACCTGTAAGACCATGAGTGGTCACACTAGTTCTGTATGATCTGTGGCTATATCCAGTGATTCAGAGTTCATCGTATCGGGAAGTAATGATTAGACGGTGAGACTATGGGACTTCAAGACAGGTACCTGTAAGACCATGAGTGGTCACACTAGTTCTGTATGATCTGTGGCTATATCCAGTGATTCAGAGTTCATCGTATCGGGAAGTAATGATTAGACGGTGAGACTATGGGACGTCAAGACAGGTACCTGTAAGACCATGAGTGGTCACACTAGTTATGTATGATCTGTGGCTATATCCAGTGATTCAGAGTTCATCGTATCGGGAAGTAATGATTAGACGGTGAGACTATGGGACGTCAAGACAGGTACCTGTAAGACCATGAGTGGTCACACTAGTAATGTATTCTCTGTGGCTATATCCAGTGATTCAGAGTTCATCGTATCGGGAAGTAATGATTAGACGGTGAGACTATGGGACGTCAAGACAGGTACCTGTAAGACCATGAGTGGTCACACTAGTTCTGTATGATCTGTGGCTATATCCAGTGATTCAGAGTTCATCGTATCGGGAAGTAATGATTAGACGGTGAGACTATGGGACGTCAAGACAGGTACCTGTAAGACCATGAGTGGTCACACTAGTTCTGTATGATCTGTGGCTATATCCAGTGATTCAGAGTTCATCGTATCGGGAAGTAATGATTAGACGGTGAGACTATGGGACGTCAAGACAGGTACCTGTAAGACCATGAGTGGTCACACTAGTTATGTATGATCTGTGGCTATATCCAGTGATTCAGAGTTCATCGTATCGGGAAGTAATGATTAGACGGTGAGACTATGGGACGTCAAGACAGGTACCTGTAAGACCATGAGTGGTCACACTAGTTCTGTATGATCTGTGGCTATATCCAGTGATTCAGAGTTCATCGTATCGGGAAGTAATGATTAGACGGTGAGACTATGGGACTTCAAGACAGGTACCTGTAAGACCATGAGTGGTCACACTAGTTCTGTATGATCTGTGGCTATATCCAGTGATTCAGAGTTCATCGTATCGGGAAGTAATGATTAGACGGTGAGACTATGGGACGTCAAGACAGGTACCTGTAAGACCATGAGTGGTCACACTAGTAATGTATTCTCTGTGGCTATATCCAGTGATTCAGAGTTCATCGTATCGGGAAGTAATGATTAGACGGTGAGACTATGGGACTTCAAGACAGGTACCTGTAAGACCATGAGTGGTCACACTAGTTATGTATGATCTGTGGCTATATCCAGTGATTCAGAGTTCATCGTATCGGGAAGTAATGATTAGACGGTGAGACTATGGGACGTCAAGACAGGTACCTGTAAGACCATGAGTGGTCACACTAGTTATGTATGATCTGTGGCTATATCCAGTGATTAAGAGTTCATCGTATCGGGAAGTAATGATTAGACGGTGAGACTATGGGACGTCAAGACAGGTACCTGTAAGACCATGAGTGGTCACACTAGTTATGTATGATCTGTGGCTATATCCAGTGATTCAGAGTTCATCGTATCGGGAAGTAATGATTAGACGGTGAGACTATGGGACGTCAAGACAGGTACCTGTAAGACCATGAGTGGTCACACTAGTTCTGTATGATCTGTGGCTATATCCAGTGATTCAGAGTTCATCGTATCGGGAAGTAATGATTAGACGGTGAGACTATGGGACGTCAAGACAGGTACCTGTAAGACCATGAGTGGTCACACTAGTTCTGTATGATCTGTGGCTATATCCAGTGATTCAGAGTTCATCGTATCGGGAAGTAATGATTAGACGGTGAGACTATGGGACTTCAAGACAGGTACCTGTAAGACCATGAGTGGTCACACTAGTTCTGTATGATCTGTGGCTATATCCAGTGATTAAGAGTTCATCGTATCGGGAAGTAATGATTAGACGGTGAGACTATGGGACGTCAAGACAGGTACCTGTAAGACCATGAGTGGTCACACTAGTAATGTATTCTCTGTGGCTATATCCAGTGATTCAGAGTTCATCGTATCGGGAAGTAATGATTAGACGGTGAGACTATGGGACGTCAAGACAGGTACCTGTAAGACCATGAGTGGTCACACTAGTTCTGTATGATCTGTGGCTATATCCAGTGATTCAGAGTTCATCGTATCGGGAAGTAATGATTAGACGGTGAGACTATGGGACTTCAAGACAGGTACCTGTAAGACCATGAGTGGTCACACTAGTTCTGTATGATCTGTGGCTATATCCAGTGATTCAGAGTTCATCGTATCGGGAAGTAATGATTAGACGGTGAGACTATGGGACTTCAAGACAGGTACCTGTAAGACCATGAGTGGTCACACTAGTTCTGTATGATCTGTGGCTATATCCAGTGATTCAGAGTTCATCGTATCGGGAAGTAATGATTAGACGGTGAGACTATGGGACGTCAAGACAGGTACCTGTAAGACCATGAGTGGTCACACTAGTTATGTATGATCTGTGGCTATATCCAGTGATTCAGAGTTCATCGTATCGGGAAGTAATGATTAGACGGTGAGACTATGGGACTTCAAGACAGGTACCTGTAAGACCATGAGTGGTCACACTAGTTCTGTATGATCTGTGGCTATATCCAATGATTCAGAGTTCATCGTATCGGGAAGTTATGATTAGACGGTGAGACTATGGGACGTCAAGACAGGTACCTGTAAGACCATGAGTGGTCACACTAGTTCTGTATGATCTGTGGCTATATCCAGTGATTCAGAGTTCATCGTATCGGGAAGTAATGATTAGACGGTGAGACTATGGGACGTCAAGACAGGTACCTGTAAGACCATGAGTGGTCACACTAGTTCTGTATGATCTGTGGCTATATCCAGTGATTCAGAGTTCATCGTATCGGGAAGTAATGATTAGACGGTGAGACTATGGGACGTCAAGACAGGTACCTGTAAGACCATGAGTGGTCACACTAGTTATGTATGATCTGTGGCTATATCCAGTGATTCAGAGTTCATCGTATCGGGAAGTAATGATTAGACGGTGAGACTATGGGACGTCAAGACAGGTACCTGTAAGACCATGAGTGGTCACACTAGTTCTGTATGATCTGTGGCTATATCCAGTGATTCAGAGTTCATCGTATCGGGAAGTAATGATTAGACGGTGAGACTATGGGACTTCAAGACAGGTACCTGTAAGACCATGAGTGGTCACACTAGTTCTGTATGATCTGTGGCTATATCCAGTGATTCAGAGTTCATCGTATCGGGAAGTAATGATTAGACGGTGAGACTATGGGACGTCAAGACAGGTACCTGTAAGACCATGAGTGGTCACACTAGTAATGTATTCTCTGTGGCTATATCCAGTGATTCAGAGTTCATCGTATCGGGAAGTAATGATTAGACGGTGAGACTATGGGACGTCAAGACAGGTACCTGTAAGACCATGAGTGGTCACACTAGTTCTGTATGATCTGTGGCTATATCCAGTGATTCAGAGTTCATCGTATCGGGAAGTAATGATTAGACGGTGAGACTATGGGACTTCAAGACAGGTACCTGTAAGACCATGAGTGGTCACACTAGTTCTGTATGATCTGTGGCTATATCCAATGATTCAGAGTTCATCGTATCGGGAAGTTATGATTAGACGGTGAGACTATGGGACGTCAAGACAGGTACCTGTAAGACCATGAGTGGTCACACTAGTTCTGTATGATCTGTGGCTATATCCAGTGATTCAGAGTTCATCGTATCGGGAAGTAATGATTAGACGGTGAGACTATGGGACTTCAAGACAGGTACCTGTAAGACCATGAGTGGTCACACTAGTTCTGTATGATCTGTGGCTATATCCAATGATTCAGAGTTCATCGTATCGGGAAGTTATGATTAGACGGTGAGACTATGGGACGTCAAGACAGGTACCTGTAAGACCATGAGTGGTCACACTAGTTCTGTATGATCTGTGGCTATATCCAGTGATTCAGAGTTCATCGTATCGGGAAGTAATGATTAGACGGTGAGACTATGGGACGTCAAGACAGGTACCTGTAAGACCATGAGTGGTCACACTAGTTCTGTATGATCTGTGGCTATATCCAGTGATTCAGAGTTCATCGTATCGGGAAGTAATGATTAGACGGTGAGACTATGGGACGTCAAGACAGGTACCTGTAAGACCATGAGTGGTCACACTAGTTATGTATGATCTGTGGCTATATCCAGTGATTCAGAGTTCATCGTATCGGGAAGTAATGATTAGACGGTGAGACTATGGGACGTCAAGACAGGTACCTGTAAGACCATGAGTGGTCACACTAGTTCTGTATGATCTGTGGCTATATCCAGTGATTCAGAGTTCATCGTATCGGGAAGTAATGATTAGACGGTGAGACTATGGGACTTCAAGACAGGTACCTGTAAGACCATGAGTGGTCACACTAGTTCTGTATGATCTGTGGCTATATCCAGTGATTCAGAGTTCATCGTATCGGGAAGTAATGATTAGACGGTGAGACTATGGGACGTCAAGACAGGTACCTGTAAGACCATGAGTGGTCACACTAGTAATGTATTCTCTGTGGCTATATCCAGTGATTCAGAGTTCATCGTATCGGGAAGTAATGATTAGACGGTGAGACTATGGGACGTCAAGACAGGTACCTGTAAGACCATGAGTGGTCACACTAGTTATGTATGATCTGTGGCTATATCCAGTGATTCAGAGTTCATCGTATCGGGAAGTAATGATTAGACGGTGAGACTATGGGACGTCAAGACAGGTACCTGTAAGACCATGAGTGGTCACACTAGTTCTGTATGATCTGTGGCTATATCCAGTGATTAAGAGTTCATCGTATCGGGAAGTAATGATTAGACGGTGAGACTATGGGACGTCAAGACAGGTACCTGTAAGACCATGAGTGGTCACACTAGTTATGTATGATCTGTGGCTATATCCAGTGATTCAGAGTTCATCGTATCGGGAAGTAATGATTAGACGGTGAGACTATGGGACGTCAAGACAGGTACCTGTAAGACCATGAGTGGTCACACTAGTTATGTATGATCTGTGGCTATATCCAGTGATTCAGAGTTCATCGTATCGGGAAGTAATGATTAGACGGTGAGACTATGGGACTTCAAGACAGGTACCTGTAAGACCATGAGTGGTCACACTAGTTCTGTATGATCTGTGGCTATATCCAGTGATTCAGAGTTCATCGTATCGGGAAGTAATGATTAGACGGTGAGACTATGGGACGTCAAGACAGGTACCTGTAAGACCATGAGTGGTCACACTAGTTATGTATGATCTGTGGCTATATCCAGTGATTCAGAGTTCATCGTATCGGGAAGTAATGATTAGACGGTGAGACTATGGGACGTCAAGACAGGTACCTGTAAGACCATGAGTGGTCACACTAGTTCTGTATGATCTGTGGCTATATCCAGTGATTCAGAGTTCATCGTATCGGGAAGTTATGATTAGACGGTGAGACTATGGGACTTCAAGACAGGTACCTGTAAGACCATGAGTGGTCACACTAGTTCTGTATGATCTGTGGCTATATCCAGTGATTCAGAGTTCATCGTATCGGGAAGTAATGATTAGACGGTGAGACTATGGGACTTCAAGACAGGTACCTGTAAGACCATGAGTGGTCACACTAGTTCTGTATGATCTGTGGCTATATCCAGTGATTCAGAGTTCATCGTATCGGGAAGTAATGATTAGACGGTGAGACTATGGGACGTCAAGACAGGTACCTGTAAGACCATGAGTGGTCACACTAGTTATGTATGATCTGTGGCTATATCCAGTGATTCAGAGTTCATCGTATCGGGAAGTAATGATTAGACGGTGAGACTATGGGACGTCAAGACAGGTACCTGTAAGACCATGAGTGGTCACACTAGTTCTGTATGATCTGTGGCTATATCCAGTGATTCAGAGTTCATCGTATCGGGAAGTTATGATTAGACGGTGAGACTATGGGACTTCAAGACAGGTACCTATAAGACCATGAGTGGTCACACTAGTTCTGTATGATCTGTGGCTATATCCAGTGATTCAGAGTTCATCGTATCGGGAAGTAATGATTAGACGGTGAGACTATGGGACGTCAAGACAGGTACCTGTAAGACCATGAGTGGTCACACTAGTAATGTATTCTCTGTGGCTATATCCAGTGATTCAGAGTTCATCGTATCGGGAAGTAATGATTAGACGGTGAGACTATGGGACGTCAAGACAGGTACCTGTAAGACCATGAGTGGTCACACTAGTTATGTATGATCTGTGGCTATATCCAGTGATTCAGAGTTCATCGTATCGGGAAGTAATGATTAGACGGTGAGACTATGGGACGTCAAGACAGGTACCTGTAAGACCATGAGTGGTCACACTAGTTCTGTATGATCTGTGGCTATAACCAGTGATTAAGAGTTCATCGTATCGGGAAGTAATGATTAGACGGTGAGACTATGGGACGTCAAGACAGGTACCTGTAAGACCATGAGTGGTCACACTAGTTATGTATGATCTGTGGCTATATCCAGTGATTCAGAGTTCATCGTATCGGGAAGTAATGATTAGACGGTGAGACTATGGGACGTCAAGACAGGTACCTGTAAGACCATGAGTGGTCACACTAGTTATGTATGATCTGTGGCTATATCCAGTGATTCAGAGTTCATCGTATCGGGAAGTAATGATTAGACGGTGAGACTATGGGACTTCAAGACAGGTACCTGTAAGACCATGAGTGGTCACACTAGTTCTGTATGATCTGTGGCTATATCCAGTGATTCAGAGTTCATCGTATCGGGAAGTAATGATTAGACGGTGAGACTATGGGACTTCAAGACAGGTACCTGTAAGACCATGAGTGGTCACACTAGTTCTGTATGATCTGTGGCTATATCCAGTGATTCAGAGTTCATCGTATCGGGAAGTGGAGATATTACGGTGAGACTATGGGACGTCAAGACAGGTACCTGTAAGACCATGAGTGGTCACACTAGTTCTGTATGATCTGTGGCTATATCCAGTGATTCAGAGTTCATCGTATCGGGAAGTAATGATTAGACGGTGAGACTATGGGACTTCAAGACAGGTACCTGTAAGACCATGAGTGGTCACACTAGTTCTGTATGATCTGTGGCTATATCCAATGATTCAGAGTTCATCGTATCGGGAAGTTATGATTAGACGGTGAAACTATTGGACGTCAAGACAGGTACCTGTAAGACCATGAGTGGTCACACTAGTTATGTATGATCTGTGGCTATATCCAGTGATTCAGAGTTCATCGTATCGGGAAGTAATGATTAGACGGTGAGACTATGGGACTTCAAGACAGGTACCTGTAAGACCATGAGTGGTCACACTAGTTCTGTATGATCTGTGGCTATATCCAGTGATTCAGAGTTCATCGTATCGGGAAGTAATGATTAGACGGTGAGACTATGGGACTTCAAGACAGGTACCTGTAAGACCATGAGTGGTCACACTAGTTATGTATGATCTGTGGGTATATCCAGTGATTCAGAGTTCATCGTATCGGGAAGTGGAGATATTACGGTGAGACTATGGGACTTCAAGACAGGTACCTGTAAGACCATGAGTGGTCACACTAGTTCTGTATGATCTGTGGCTATATCCAGTGATTCAGAGTTCATCGTATCGGGAAGTAATGATTAGACGGTGAGACTATGGGACTTCAAGACAGGTACCTGTAAGACCATGAGTGGTCACACTAGTTCTGTATGATCTGTGGCTATATCCAGTGATTCAGAGTTCATCGTATCGGGAAGTAATGATTAGACGGTGAGACTATGGGACGTCAAGACAGGTACCTGTAAGACCATGAGTGGTCACACTAGTAATGTATTCTCTGTGGCTATATCCAGTGATTCAGAGTTCATCGTATCGGGAAGTAATGATTAGACGGTGAGACTATGGGACGTCAAGACAGGTACCTGTAAGACCATGAGTGGTCACACTAGTTATGTATGATCTGTGGCTATATCCAGTGATTCAGAGTTCATCGTATCGGGAAGTAATGATTAGACGGTGAGACTATGGGACGTCAAGACAGGTACCTGTAAGACCATGAGTGGTCACACTAGTTCTGTATGATCTGTGGCTATATCCAGTGATTAAGAGTTCATCGTATCGGGAAGTAATGATTAGACGGTGAGACTATGGGACGTCAAGACAGGTACCTGTAAGACCATGAGTGGTCACACTAGTTATGTATGATCTGTGGCTATATCCAGTGATTCAGAGTTCATCGTATCGGGAAGTAATGATTAGACGGTGAGACTATGGGACGTCAAGACAGGTACCTGTAAGACCATGAGTGGTCACACTAGTTATGTATGATCTGTGGCTATATCCAGTGATTCAGAGTTCATCGTATCGGGAAGTAATGATTAGACGGTGAGACTATGGGACTTCAAGACAGGTACCTGTAAGACCATGAGTGGTCACACTAGTTCTGTATGATCTGTGGCTATATCCAGTGATTCAGAGTTCATCGTATCGGGAAGTAATGATTAGACGGTGAGACTATGGGACTTCAAGACAGGTACCTGTAAGACCATGAGTGGTCACACTAGTTCTGTATGATCTGTGGCTATATCCAGTGATTCAGAGTTCATCGTATCGGGAAGTGGAGATATTACGGTGAGACTATGGGACGTCAAGACAGGTACCTGTAAGACCATGAGTGGTCACACTAGTTCTGTATGATCTGTGGCTATATCCAGTGATTCAGAGTTCATCGTATCGGGAAGTAATGATTAGACGGTGAGACTATGGGACTTCAAGACAGGTACCTGTAAGACCATGAGTGGTCACACTAGTTCTGTATGATCTGTGGCTATATCCAATGATTCAGAGTTCATCGTATCGGGAAGTTATGATTAGACGGTGAAACTATGGGACGTCAAGACAGGTACCTGTAAGACCATGAGTGGTCACACTAGTTATGTATGATCTGTGGCTATATCCAGTGATTCAGAGTTCATCGTATCGGGAAGTGGAGATATTACGGTGAGACTATGGGACTTCAAGACAGGTACCTGTAAGACCATGAGTGGTCACACTAGTTATGTATGATCTGTGGCTATATCCAGTGATTCAGAGTTCATCGTATCGGGAAGTAATGATTAGACGGTGAGACTATGGGACTTCAAGACAGGTACCTGTA
Source organism: Loxodes magnus (assembly GCA_946699065.1). Lineage (NCBI taxonomy): Eukaryota > Ciliophora > Karyorelictea > Loxodida > Loxodidae > Loxodes > Loxodes magnus. The sequence goes on from CAMPDV010005151.1 coordinate 12,014, forward strand.
AGACCATGAGTGGTCACACTAGTTATGTATGATCTGTGGCTATATCCAGTGATTCAGAGTTCATCGTATCGGGAAGTGGAGATATTACGGTGAGACTATGGGACTTCAAGACAGGTACCTGTAAGACCATGAGTGGTCACACTAGTTCTGTATGATCTGTGGCTATATCCAGTGATTCAGAGTTCATCGTATCGGGAAGTAATGATTAGACGGTGAGACTATGGGACTTCAAGACAGGTACCTGTAAGACCATGAGTGGTCACACTAGTTCTGTATGATCTGTGGCTATATCCAGTGATTCAGAGTTCATCGTATCGGGAAGTAATGATTAGACGGTGAGACTATGGGACGTCAAGACAGGTACCTGTAAGACCATGAGTGGTCACACTAGTAATGTATTCTCTGTGGCTATATCCAGTGATTCAGAGTTCATCGTATCGGGAAGTAATGATTAGACGGTGAGACTATGGGACGTCAAGACAGGTACCTGTAAGACCATGAGTGGTCACACTAGTTCTGTATGATCTGTGGCTATATCCAGTGATTCAGAGTTCATCGTATCGGGAAGTAATGATTAGACGGTGAGACTATGGGACGTCAAGACAGGTACCTGTAAGACCATGAGTGGTCACACTAGTTCTGTATGATCTGTGGCTATATCCAGTGATTCAGAGTTCATCGTATCGGGAAGTAATGATTAGACGGTGAGACTATGGGACGTCAAGACAGGTACCTGTAAGACCATGAGTGGTCACACTAGTTCTGTATGATCTGTGGCTATATCCAGTGATTCAGAGTTCATCGTATCGGGAAGTAATGATTAGACGGTGAGACTATGGGACGTCAAGACAGGTACCTGTAAGACCATGAGTGGTCACACTAGTTCTGTATGATCTGTGGCTATATCCAGTGATTAAGAGTTCATCGTATCGGGAAGTAATGATTAGACGGTGAGACTATGGGACGTCAAGACAGGTACCTGTAAGACCATGAGTGGTCACACTAGTAATGTATTCTCTGTGGCTATATCCAGTGATTCAGAGTTCATCGTATCGGGAAGTAATGATTAGACGGTGAGACTATGGGACGTCAAGACAGGTACCTGTAAGACCATGAGTGGTCACACTAGTTATGTATGATCTGTGGCTATATCCAGTGATTCAGAGTTCATCGTATCGGGAAGTAATGATTAGACGGTGAGACTATGGGACGTCAAGACAGGTACCTGTAAGACCATGAGTGGTCACACTAGTAATGTATTATCTGTGGCTATATCCAGTGATTAAGAGTTCATCGTATCGGGAAGTAATGATTAGACGGTGAGACTATGGGACGTCAAGACAGGTACCTGTAAGACCATGAGTGGTCACACTAGTTATGTATGATCTGTGGCTATATCCAGTGATTAAGAGTTCATCGTATCGGGAAGTAATGATTAGACGGTGAGACTATGGGACGTCAAGACAGGTACCTGTAAGACCATGAGTGGTCACACTAGTTATGTATGATCTGTGGCTATATCCAGTGATTAAGAGTTCATCGTATCGGGAAGTAATGATTAGACGGTGAGACTATGGGACGTCAAGACAGGTACCTGTAAGACCATGAGTGGTCACACTAGTTCTGTATGATCTGTGGCTATATCCAGTGATTCAGAGTTCATCGTATCGGGAAGTAATGATTAGACGGTGAGACTATGGGACGTCAAGACAGGTACCTGTAAGACCATGAGTGGTCACACTAGTTATGTATGATCTGTGGCTATATCCAGTGATTCAGAGTTCATCGTATCGGGAAGTGGAGATATTACGGTGAGACTATGGGACTTCAAGACAGGTACCTGTAAGACCATGAGTGGTCACACTAGTTCTGTATGATCTGTGGCTATATCCAGTGATTCAGAGTTCATCGTATCGGGAAGTAATGATTAGACGGTGAGACTATGGGACGTCAAGACAGGTACCTGTAAGACCATGAGTGGTCACACTAGTAATGTATTCTCTGTGGCTATATCCAGTGATTCAGAGTTCATCGTATCGGGAAGTAATGATTAGACGGTGAGACTATGGGACGTCAAGACAGGTACCTGTAAGACCATGAGTGGTCACACTAGTTCTGTATGATCTGTGGCTATATCCAGTGATTAAGAGTTCATCGTATCGGGAAGTAATGATTAGACGGTGAGACTATGGGACGTCAAGACAGGTACCTGTAAGACCATGAGTGGTCACACTAGTAATGTATTCTCTGTGGCTATATCCAGTGATTCAGAGTTCATCGTATCGGGAAGTAATGATTAGACGGTGAGACTATGGGACTTCAAGACAGGTACCTGTAAGACCATGAGTGGTCACACTAGTTCTGTATGATCTGTGGCTATATCCAGTGATTCAGAGTTCATCGTATCGGGAAGTAATGATTAGACGGTGAGACTATGGGACGTCAAGACAGGTACCTGTAAGACCATGAGTGGTCACACTAGTTATGTATGATCTGTGGCTATATCCAGTGATTCAGAGTTCATCGTATCGGGAAGTGGAGATATTACGGTGAGACTATGGGACGTCAAGACAGGTACCTGTAAGACCATGAGTGGTCACACTAGTTCTGTATGATCTGTGGCTATATCCAGTGATTCAGAGTTCATCGTATCGGGAAGTAATGATTAGACGGTGAGACTATGGGACGTCAAGACAGGTACCTGTAAGACCATGAGTGGTCACACTAGTTATGTATGATCTGTGGCTATATCCAGTGATTCAGAGTTCATCGTATCGGGAAGTAATGATTAGACGGTGAGACTATGGGACGTCAAGACAGGTACCTGTAAGACCATGAGTGGTCACACTAGTAATGTATTCTCTGTGGCTATATCCAGTGATTCAGAGTTCATCGTATCGGGAAGTAATGATTAGACGGTGAGACTATGGGACTTCAAGACAGGTACCTGTAAGACCATGAGTGGTCACACTAGTTCTGTATGATCTGTGGCTATATCCAGTGATTCAGAGTTCATCGTATCGGGAAGTAATGATTAGACGGTGAGACTATGGGACGTCAAGACAGGTACCTGTAAGACCATGAGTGGTCACACTAGTTATGTATGATCTGTGGCTATATCCAGTGATTCAGAGTTCATCGTATCGGGAAGTAATGATTAGACGGTGAGACTATGGGACGTCAAGACAGGTACCTGTAAGACCATGAGTGGTCACACTAGTTCTGTATGATCTGTGGCTATATCCAGTGATTCAGAGTTCATCGTATCGGGAAGTGGAGATATTACGGTGAGACTATGGGACTTCAAGACAGGTACCTGTAAGACCATGAGTGGTCACACTAGTTATGTATGATCTGTGGCTATATCCAGTGATTCAGAGTTCATCGTATCGGGAAGTGGAGATATTACGGTGAGACTATGGGACGTCAAGACAGGTACCTGTAAGACCATGAGTGGTCACACTAGTAATGTATTCTCTGTGGCTATATCCAGTGATTCAGAGTTCATCGTATCGGGAAGTGGAGATATTACGGTGAGACTATGGGACGTCAAGACAGGTACCTGTAAGACCATGAGTGGTCACACTAGTTCTGTATGATCTGTGGCTATATCCAGTGATTCAGAGTTCATCGTATCGGGAAGTAATGATTAGACGGTGAGACTATGGGACTTCAAGACAGGTACCTGTAAGACCATGAGTGGTCACACTAGTTCTGTATGATCTGTGGCTATATCCAATGATTCAGAGTTCATCGTATCAGGAAGTTATGATTAGACGGTGAAACTATGGGACGTCAAGACAGGTACCTGTAAGACCATGAGTGGTCACACTAGTTATGTATGATCTGTGGCTATATCCAGTGATTCAGAGTTCATCGTATCGGGAAGTAATGATTAGACGGTGAGACTATGGGACGTCAAGACAGGTACCTGTAAGACCATGAGTGGTCACACTAGTTCTGTATGATCTGTGGCTATATCCAGTGATTCAGAGTTCATCGTATCGGGAAGTAATGATTAGACGGTGAGACTATGGGACGTCAAGACAGGTACCTGTAAGACCATGAGTGGTCACACTAGTTATGTATGATCTGTGGCTATATCCAGTGATTCAGAGTTCATCGTATCGGGAAGTAATGATTAGACGGTGAGACTATGGGACGTCAAGACAGGTACCTGTAAGACCATGAGTGGTCACACTAGTTCTGTATGATCTGTGGCTATATCCAGTGATTCAGAGTTCATCGTATCGGGAAGTAATGATTAGACGGTGAGACTATGGGACTTCAAGACAGGTACCTGTAAGACCATGAGTGGTCACACTAGTTATGTATGATCTGTGGCTATATCCAGTGATTCAGAGTTCATCGTATCGGGAAGTAATGATTAGACGGTGAGACTATGGGACGTCAAGACAGGTACCTGTAAGACCATGAGTGGTCACACTAGTTCTGTATGATCTGTGGCTATATCCAGTGATTCAGAGTTCATCGTATCGGGAAGTAATGATTAGACGGTGAGACTATGGGACGTAAGACAGGTACCTGTAAGACCATGAGTGGTCACACTAGTAATGTATTCTCTGTGGCTATATCCAGTGATTCAGAGTTCATCGTATCGGGAAGTAATGATTAGACGGTGAGACTATGGGACGTCAAGACAGGTACCTGTAAGACCATGAGTGGTCACACTAGTTATGTATGATCTGTGGCTATATCCAGTGATTCAGAGTTCATCGTATCGGGAAGTAATGATTAGACGGTGAGACTATGGGACGTCAAGACAGGTACCTGTAAGACCATGAGTGGTCACACTAGTTCTGTATGATCTGTGGCTATATCCAGTGATTAAGAGTTCATCGTATCGGGAAGTAATGATTAGACGGTGAGACTATGGGACGTCAAGACAGGTACCTGTAAGACCATGAGTGGTCACACTAGTTATGTATGATCTGTGGCTATATCCAGTGATTCAGAGTTCATCGTATCGGGAAGTAATGATTAGACGGTGAGACTATGGGACGTCAAGACAGGTACCTGTAAGACCATGAGTGGTCACACTAGTTCTGTATGATCTGTGGCTATATCCAGTGATTCAGAGTTCATCGTATCGGGAAGTAATGATTAGACGGTGAGACTATGGGACGTCAAGACAGGTACCTGTAAGACCATGAGTGGTCACACTAGTTCTGTATGATCTGTGGCTATATCCAGTGATTCAGAGTTCGTGTATCGGGAAGTAATGATTAGACGGTGAGACTATGGGACGTCAAGACAGGTACCTGTAAGACCATGAGTGGTCACACTAGTTCTGTATGATCTGTGGCTATATCCAGTGATTCAGAGTTCATCGTATCGGGAAGTAATGATTAGACGGTGAGACTATGGGACTTCAAGACAGGTACCTGTAAGACCATGAGTGGTCACACTAGTTCTGTATGATCTGTGGCTATATCCAGTGATTAAGAGTTCATCGTATCGGGAAGTAATGATTAGACGGTGAGACTATGGGACGTCAAGACAGGTACCTGTAAGACCATGAGTGGTCACACTAGTTCTGTATTCTCTGTGGCTATATCCAGTGATTCAGAGTTCATCGTATCGGGAAGTAATGATTAGACGGTGAGACTATGGGACTTCAAGACAGGTACCTGTAAGACCATGAGTGGTCACACTAGTTCTGTATGATCTGTGGCTATATCCAGTGATTCAGAGTTCATCGTATCGGGAAGTAATGATTAGACGGTGAGACTATGGGACTTCAAGACAGGTACCTGTAAGACCATGAGTGGTCACACTAGTTATGTATGATCTGTGGCTATATCCAGTGATTCAGAGTTCATCGTATCGGGAAGTAATGATTAGACGGTGAGACTATGGGACGTCAAGACAGGTACCTGTAAGACCATGAGTGGTCACACTAGTTATGTATGATCTGTGGCTATATCCAGTGATTCAGAGTTCATCGTATCGGGAAGTGGAGATATTACGGTGAGACTATGGGACGTCAAGACAGGTACCTGTAAGACCATGAGTGGTCACACTAGTTCTGTATGATCTGTGGCTATATCCAGTGATTCAGAGTTCATCGTATCGGGAAGTAATGATTAGACGGTGAGACTATGGGACTTCAAGACAGGTACCTGTAAGACCATGAGTGGTCACACTAGTTCTGTATGATCTGTGGCTATATCCAATGATTCAGAGTTCATCGTATCGGGAAGTTATGATTAGACGGTGAAACTATGGGACGTCAAGACAGGTACCTGTAAGACCATGAGTGGTCACACTAGTTATGTATGATCTGTGGCTATATCCAGTGATTCAGAGTTCATCGTATCGGGAAGTGGAGATATTACGGTGAGACTATGGGACTTCAAGACAGGTACCTGTAAGACCATGAGTGGTCACACTAGTTCTGTATGATCTGTGGCTATATCCAGTGATTAAGAGTTCATCGTATCGGGAAGTAATGATTAGACGGTGAGACTATGGGACTTCAAGACAGGTACCTGTAAGACCATGAGTGGTCACACTAGTTCTGTATGATCTGTGGCTATATCCAGTGATTCAGAGTTCATCGTATCGGGAAGTGGAGATATTACGGTGAGACTATGGGACTTCAAGACAGGTACCTGTAAGACCATGAGTGGTCACACTAGTTCTGTATGATCTGTGGCTATATCCAGTGATTCAGAGTTCATCGTATCGGGAAGTGGAGATATTACGGTGAGACTATGGGACGTCAAGACAGGTACCTGTAAGACCATGAGTGGTCACACTAGTTATGTATGATCTGTGGCTATATCCAGTGATTCAGAGTTCATCGTATCGGGAAGTAATGATTAGACGGTGAGACTATGGGACGTCAAGACAGGTACCTGTAAGACCATGAGTGGTCACACTAGTTCTGTATGATCTGTGGCTATATCCAGTGATTCAGAGTTCATCGTATCGGGAAGTGGAGATATTACGGTGAGACTATGGGACGTCAAGACAGGTACCTGTAAGACCATGAGTGGTCACACTAGTAATGTATTCTCTGTGGCTATATCCAGTGATTCAGAGTTCATCGTATCGGGAAGTAATGATTAGACGGTGAGACTATGGGACTTCAAGACAGGTACCTGTAAGACCATGAGTGGTCACACTAGTTATGTATGATCTGTGGCTATATCCAGTGATTCAGAGTTCATCGTATCGGGAAGTAATGATTAGACGGTGAGACTATGGGACGTCAAGACAGGTACCTGTAAGACCATGAGTGGTCACACTAGTTCTGTATGATCTGTGGCTATATCCAGTGATTAAGAGTTCATCGTATCGGGAAGTAATGATTAGACGGTGAGACTATGGGACGTCAAGACAGGTACCTGTAAGACCATGAGTGGTCACACTAGTTATGTATGATCTGTGGCTATATCCAGTGATTCAGAGTTCATCGTATCGGGAAGTAATGATTAGACGGTGAGACTATGGGACGTCAAGACAGGTACCTGTAAGACCATGAGTGGTCACACTAGTTCTGTATGATCTGTGGCTATATCCAGTGATTCAGAGTTCATCGTATCGGGAAGTAATGATTAGACGGTGAGACTATGGGACTTCAAGACAGGTACCTGTAAGACCATGAGTGGTCACACTAGTTATGTATGATCTGTGGCTATATCCAGTGATTCAGAGTTCATCGTATCGGGAAGTAATGATTAGACGGTGAGACTATGGGACTTCAAGACAGGTACCTGTAAGACCATGAGTGGTCACACTAGTTCTGTATGATCTGTGGCTATATCCAGTGATTCAGAGTTCATCGTATCGGGAAGTGGAGATATTACGGTGAGACTATGGGACTTCAAGACAGGTACCTGTAAGACCATGAGTGGTCACACTAGTTATGTATGATCTGTGGCTATATCCAGTGATTAAGAGTTCATCGTATCGGGAAGTAATGATTAGACGGTGAGACTATGGGACGTCAAGACAGGTACCTGTAAGACCATGAGTGGTCACACTAGTTATGTATGATCTGTGGCTATATCCAGTGATTCAGAGTTCATCGTATCGGGAAGTAATGATTAGACGGTGAGACTATGGGACGTCAAGACAGGTACCTGTAAGACCATGAGTGGTCACACTAGTTCTGTATGATCTGTGGCTATATCCAGTGATTCAGAGTTCATCGTATCGGGAAGTGGAGATATTACGGTGAGACTATGGGACGTCAAGACAGGTACCTGTAAGACCATGAGTGGTCACACTAGTAATGTATGATCTGTGGCTATATCCAGTGATTAAGAGTTCATCGTATCGGGAAGTAATGATTAGACGGTGAGACTATGGGACGTCAAGACAGGTACCTGTAAGACCATGAGTGGTCACACTAGTTATGTATGATCTGTGGCTATATCCAGTGATTCAGAGTTCATCGTATCGGGAAGTAATGATTAGACGGTGAGACTATGGGACGTCAAGACAGGTACCTGTAAGACCATGAGTGGTCACACTAGTTCTGTATGATCTGTGGCTATATCCAGTGATTCAGAGTTCATCGTATCGGGAAGTAATGATTAGACGGTGAGACTATGGGACTTCAAGACAGGTACCTGTAAGACCATGAGTGGTCACACTAGTTATGTATGATCTGTGGCTATATCCAGTGATTCAGAGTTCATCGTATCGGGAAGTAATGATTAGACGGTGAGACTATGGGACTTCAAGACAGGTACCTGTAAGACCATGAGTGGTCACACTAGTTCTGTATGATCTGTGGCTATATCCAGTGATTCAGAGTTCATCGTATCGGGAAGTGGAGATATTACGGTGAGACTATGGGACTTCAAGACAGGTACCTGTAAGACCATGAGTGGTCACACTAGTTATGTATGATCTGTGGCTATATCCAGTGATTAAGAGTTCATCGTATCGGGAAGTAATGATTAGACGGTGAGACTATGGGACGTCAAGACAGGTACCTGTAAGACCATGAGTGGTCACACTAGTTATGTATGATCTGTGGCTATATCCAGTGATTCAGAGTTCATCGTATCGGGAAGTAATGATTAGACGGTGAGACTATGGGACGTCAAGACAGGTACCTGTAAGACCATGAGTGGTCACACTAGTTCTGTATGATCTGTGGCTATATCCAGTGATTCAGAGTTCATCGTATCGGGAAGTGGAGATATTACGGTGAGACTATGGGACGTCAAGACAGGTACCTGTAAGACCATGAGTGGTCACACTAGTAATGTATGATCTGTGGCTATATCCAGTGATTCAGAGTTCATCGTATCGGGAAGTAATGATTAGACGGTGAGACTATGGGACTTCAAGACAGGTACCTGTAAGACCATGAGTGGTCACACTAGTTATGTATGATCTGTGGCTATATCCAGTGATTCAGAGTTCATCGTATCGGGAAGTAATGATTAGACGGTGAGACTATGGGACGTCAAGACAGGTACCTGTAAGACCATGAGTGGTCACACTAGTTCTGTATGATCTGTGGCTATATCCAGTGATTAAGAGTTCATCGTATCGGGAAGTAATGATTAGACGGTGAGACTATGGGACGTCAAGACAGGTACCTGTAAGACCATGAGTGGTCACACTAGTTATGTATGATCTGTGGCTATATCCAGTGATTCAGAGTTCATCGTATCGGGAAGTAATGATTAGACGGTGAGACTATGGGACGTCAAGACAGGTACCTGTAAGACCATGAGTGGTCACACTAGTTCTGTATGATCTGTGGCTATATCCAGTGATTCAGAGTTCATCGTATCGGGAAGTAATGATTAGACGGTGAGACTATGGGACGTCAAGACAGGTACCTGTAAGACCATGAGTGGTCACACTAGTTCTGTATGATCTGTGGCTATATCCAGTGATTCAGAGTTCATCGTATCGGGAAGTAATGATTAGACGGTGAGACTATGGGACGTCAAGACAGGTACCTGTAAGACCATGAGTGGTCACACTAGTTCTGTATGATCTGTGGCTATATCCAGTGATTCAGAGTTCATCGTATCGGGAAGTAATGATTAGACGGTGAGACTATGGGACTTCAAGACAGGTACCTGTAAGACCATGAGTGGTCACACTAGTTCTGTATGATCTGTGGCTATATCCAGTGATTCAGAGTTCATCGTATCGGGAAGTAATGATTAGACGGTGAGACTATGGGACTTCAAGACAGGTACCTGTAAGACCATGAGTGGTCACACTAGTTATGTATTCTCTGTGGCTATATCCAGTGATTCAGAGTTCATCGTATCGGGAAGTAATGATTAGACGGTGAGACTATGGGACTTCAAGACAGGTACCTGTAAGACCATGAGTGGTCACACTAGTTATGTATGATCTGTGGCTATATCCAGTGATTCAGAGTTCATCGTATCGGGAAGTAATGATTAGACGGTGAGACTATGGGACTTCAAGACAGGTACCTGTAAGACCATGAGTGGTCACACTAGTTATGTATGATCTGTGGCTATATCCAGTGATTCAGAGTTCATCGTATCGGGAAGTAATGATTAGACGGTGAGACTATGGGACGTCAAGACAGGTACCTGTAAGACCATGAGTGGTCACACTAGTTCTGTATGATCTGTGGCTATATCCAGTGATTAAGAGTTCATCGTATCGGGAAGTAATGATTAGACGGTGAGACTATGGGACGTCAAGACAGGTACCTGTAAGACCATGAGTGGTCACACTAGTTATGTATGATCTGTGGCTATATCCAGTGATTCAGAGTTCATCGTATCGGGAAGTAATGATTAGACGGTGAGACTATGGGACGTCAAGACAGGTACCTGTAAGACCATGAGTGGTCACACTAGTAATGTATTCTCTGTGGCTATATCCAGTGATTCAGAGTTCATCGTATCGGGAAGTAATGATTAGACGGTGAGACTATGGGACGTCAAGACAGGTACCTGTAAGACCATGAGTGGTCACACTAGTTCTGTATGATCTGTGGCTATATCCAGTGATTCAGAGTTCATCGTATCGGGAAGTAATGATTAGACGGTGAGACTATGGGACGTCAAGACAGGTACCTGTAAGACCATGAGTGGTCACACTAGTTCTGTATGATCTGTGGCTATATCCAGTGATTCAGAGTTCATCGTATCGGGAAGTAATGATTAGACGGTGAGACTATGGGACTTCAAGACAGGTACCTGTAAGACCATGAGTGGTCACACTAGTTCTGTATGATCTGTGGCTATATCCAGTGATTCAGAGTTCATCGTATCGGGAAGTAATGATTAGACGGTGAGACTATGGGACTTCAAGACAGGTACCTGTAAGACCATGAGTGGTCACACTAGTTATGTATTCTCTGTGGCTATATCCAGTGATTCAGAGTTCATCGTATCGGGAAGTAATGATTAGACGGTGAGACTATGGGACTTCAAGACAGGTACCTGTAAGACCATGAGTGGTCACACTAGTTATGTATGATCTGTGGCTATATCCAGTGATTCAGAGTTCATCGTATCGGGAAGTAATGATTAGACGGTGAGACTATGGGACTTCAAGACAGGTACCTGTAAGACCATGAGTGGTCACACTAGTTATGTATGATCTGTGGCTATATCCAGTGATTCAGAGTTCATCGTATCGGGAAGTAATGATTAGACGGTGAGACTATGGGACGTCAAGACAGGTACCTGTAAGACCATGAGTGGTCACACTAGTTATGTATGATCTGTGGCTATATCCAGTGATTCAGAGTTCATCGTATCGGGAAGTGGAGATATTACGGTGAGACTATGGGACGTCAAGACAGGTACCTGTAAGACCATGAGTGGTCACACTAGTTCTGTATGATCTGTGGCTATATCCAATGATTCAGAGTTCATCGTATCGGGAAGTTATGATTAGACGGTGAAACTATGGGACGTCAAGACAGGTACCTGTAAGACCATGAGTGGTCACACTAGTTATGTATGATCTGTGGCTATATCCAGTGATTCAGAGTTCATCGTATCGGGAAGTGGAGATATTACGGTGAGACTATGGGACTTCAAGACAGGTACCTGTAAGACCATGAGTGGTCACACTAGTTATGTATGATCTGTGGCTATATCCAGTGATTCAGAGTTCATCGTATCGGGAAGTAATGATTAGACGGTGAGACTATGGGACTTCAAGACAGGTACCTGTAAGACCATGAGTGGTCACACTAGTTCTGTATGATCTGTGGCTATATCCAGTGATTCAGAGTTCATCGTATCGGGAAGTGGAGATATTACGGTGAGACTATGGGACTTCAAGACAGGTACCTGTAAGACCATGAGTGGTCACACTAGTTATGTATTCTCTGTGGCTATATCCAGTGATTCAGAGTTCATCGTATCGGGAAGTAATGATTAGACGGTGAGACTATGGGACGTCAAGACAGGTACCTGTAAGACCATGAGTGGTCACACTAGTTATGTATGATCTGTGGCTATATCCAGTGATTCAGAGTTCATCGTATCGGGAAGTGGAGATATTACGGTGAGACTATGGGACTTCAAGACAGGTACCTGTAAGACCATGAGTGGTCACACTAGTTATGTATGATCTGTGGCTATATCCAGTGATTCAGAGTTCATCGTATCGGGAAGTAATGATTAGACGGTGAGACTATGGGACTTCAAGACAGGTACCTGTAAGACCATGAGTGGTCACACTAGTTATGTATGATCTGTGGCTATATCCAGTGATTCAGAGTTCATCGTATCGGGAAGTAATGATTAGACGGTGAGACTATGGGACGTCAAGACAGGTACCTGTAAGACCATGAGTGGTCACACTAGTTATGTATGATCTGTGGCTATATCCAGTGATTCAGAGTTCATCGTATCGGGAAGTGGAGATATTACGGTGAGACTATGGGACGTCAAGACAGGTACCTGTAAGACCATGAGTGGTCACACTAGTTCTGTATGATCTGTGGCTATATCCAGTGATTCAGAGTTCATCGTATCGGGAAGTGGAGATATTACGGTGAGACTATGGGACGTCAAGACAGGTACCTGTAAGACCATGAGTGGTCACACTAGTTCTGTATGATCTGTGGCTATATCCAGTGATTCAGAGTTCATCGTATCGGGAAGTAATGATTAGACGGTGAGACTATGGGACGTCAAGACAGGTACCTGTAAGACCATGAGTGGTCACACTAGTTCTGTATGATCTGTGGCTATATCCAGTGATTCAGAGTTCATCGTATCGGGAAGTGGAGATATTACGGTGAGACTATGGGACGTCAAGACAGGTACCTGTAAGACCATGAGTGGTCACACTAGTAATGTATTCTCTGTGGCTATATCCAGTGATTCAGAGTTCATCGTATCGGGAAGTAATGATTAGACGGTGAGACTATGGGACTTCAAGACAGGTACCTGTAAGACCATGAGTGGTCACACTAGTTATGTATTCTCTGTGGCTATATCCAGTGATTCAGAGTTCATCGTAGCGGGAAGTAATGATTAGACGGTGAGACTATGGGACGTCAAGACAGGTACCTGTAAGACCATGAGTGGTCACACTAGTTCTGTATGATCTGTGGCTATATCCAGTGATTAAGAGTTCATCGTATCGGGAAGTAATGATTAGACGGTGAGACTATGGGACGTCAAGACAGGTACCTGTAAGACCATGAGTGGTCACACTAGTTCTGTATGATCTGTGGCTATATCCAGTGATTCAGAGTTCATCGTATCGGGAAGTAATGATTAGACGGTGAGACTATGGGACTTCAAGACAGGTACCTGTAAGACCATGAGTGGTCACACTAGTTATGTATGATCTGTGGCTATATCCAGTGATTCAGAGTTCATCGTATCGGGAAGTAATGATTAGACGGTGAGACTATGGGACTTCAAGACAGGTACCTGTAAGACCATGAGTGGTCACACTAGTTATGTATGATCTGTGGCTATATCCAGTGATTCAGAGTTCATCGTATCGGGAAGTGGAGATATTACGGTGAGACTATGGGACTTCAAGACAGGTACCTGTAAGACCATGAGTGGTCACACTAGTTATGTATGATCTGTGGCTATATCCAGTGATTAAGAGTTCATCGTATCGGGAAGTAATGATTAGACGGTGAGACTATGGGACGTCAAGACAGGTACCTGTAAGACCATGAGTGGTCACACTAGTTATGTATGATCTGTGGCTATATCCAGTGATTCAGAGTTCATCGTATCGGGAAGTAATGATTAGACGGTGAGACTATGGGACGTCAAGACAGGTACCTGTAAGACCATGAGTGGTCACACTAGTTATGTATGATCTGTGGCTATATCCAGTGATTAAGAGTTCATCGTATCGGGAAGTAATGATTAGACGGTGAGACTATGGGACGTCAAGACAGGTACCTGTAAGACCATGAGTGGTCACACTAGTTATGTATGATCTGTGGCTATATCCAGTGATTCAGAGTTCATCGTATCGGGAAGTAATGATTAGACGGTGAGACTATGGGACGTCAAGACAGGTACCTGTAAGACCATGAGTGGTCACACTAGTTCTGTATGATCTGTGGCTATATCCAGTGATTAAGAGTTCATCGTATCGGGAAGTAATGATTAGACGGTGAGACTATGGGACGTCAAGACAGGTACCTGTAAGACCATGAGTGGTCACACTAGTTCTGTATGATCTGTGGCTATATCCAGTGATTCAGAGTTCATCGTATCGGGAAGTAATGATTAGACGGTGAGACTATGGGACTTCAAGACAGGTACCTGTAAGACCATGAGTGGTCACACTAGTTCTGTATGATCTGTGGCTATATCCAGTGATTCAGAGTTCATCGTATCGGGAAGTAATGATTAGACGGTGAGACTATGGGACTTCAAGACAGGTACCTGTAAGACCATGAGTGGTCACACTAGTTATGTATGATCTGTGGCTATATCCAGTGATTCAGAGTTCATCGTATCGGGAAGTAATGATTAGACGGTGAGACTATGGGACGTCAAGACAGGTACCTGTAAGACCATGAGTGGTCACACTAGTTCTGTATGATCTGTGGCTATATCCAATGATTCAGAGTTCATCGTATCGGGAAGTTATGATTAGACGGTGAAACTATGGGACGTCAAGACAGGTACCTGTAAGACCATGAGTGGTCACACTAGTTATGTATGATCTGTGGCTATATCCAGTGATTCAGAGTTCATCGTATCGGGAAGTGGAGATATTACGGTGAGACTATGGGACTTCAAGACAGGTACCTGTAAGACCATGAGTGGTCACACTAGTTATGTATGATCTGTGGCTATATCCAGTGATTCAGAGTTCATCGTATCGGGAAGTAATGATTAGACGGTGAGACTATGGGACTTCAAGACAGGTACCTGTAAGACCATGAGTGGTCACACTAGTTCTGTATGATCTGTGGCTATATCCAGTGATTCAGAGTTCATCGTATCGGGAAGTGGAGATATTACGGTGAGACTATGGGACTTCAAGACAGGTACCTGTAAGACCATGAGTGGTCACACTAGTTATGTATGATCTGTGGCTATATCCAGTGATTCAGAGTTCATCGTATCGGGAAGTAATGATTAGACGGTGAGACTATGGGACGTCAAGACAGGTACCTGTAAGACCATGAGTGGTCACACTAGTTCTGTATGATCTGTGGCTATATCCAATGATTCAGAGTTCATCGTATCGGGAAGTTATGATTAGACGGTGAAACTATGGGACGTCAAGACAGGTACCTGTAAGACCATGAGTGGTCACACTAGTTATGTATGATCTGTGGCTATATCCAGTGATTCAGAGTTCATCGTATCGGGAAGTGGAGATATTACGGTGAGACTATGGGACTTCAAGACAGGTACCTGTAAGACCATGAGTGGTCACACTAGTTATGTATGATCTGTGGCTATATCCAGTGATTCAGAGTTCATCGTATCGGGAAGTAATGATTAGACGGTGAGACTATGGGACTTCAAGACAGGTACCTGTAAGACCATGAGTGGTCACACTAGTTCTGTATGATCTGTGGCTATATCCAGTGATTCAGAGTTCATCGTATCGGGAAGTGGAGATATTACGGTGAGACTATGGGACTTCAAGACAGGTACCTGTAAGACCATGAGTGGTCACACTAGTTATGTATTCTCTGTGGCTATATCCAGTGATTCAGAGTTCATCGTATCGGGAAGTAATGATTAGACGGTGAGACTATGGGACGTCAAGACAGGTACCTGTAAGACCATGAGTGGTCACACTAGTTCTGTATGATCTGTGGCTATATCCAGTGATTCAGAGTTCATCGTATCGGGAAGTAATGATTAGACGGTGAGACTATGGGACTTCAAGACAGGTACCTGTAAGACCATGAGTGGTCACACTAGTTCTGTATGATCTGTGGCTATATCCAGTGATTCAGAGTTCATCGTATCGGGAAGTAATGATTAGACGGTGAGACTATGGGACTTCAAGACAGGTACCTGTAAGACCATGAGTGGTCACACTAGTTATGTATGATCTGTGGCTATATCCAGTGATTCAGAGTTCATCGTATCGGGAAGTAATGATTAGACGGTGAGACTATGGGACGTCAAGACAGGTACCTGTAAGACCATGAGTGGTCACACTAGTTCTGTATGATCTGTGGCTATATCCAGTGATTAAGAGTTCATCGTATCGGGAAGTAATGATTAGACGGTGAGACTATGGGACGTCAAGACAGGTACCTGTAAGACCATGAGTGGTCACACTAGTTATGTATGATCTGTGGCTATATCCAGTGATTCAGAGTTCATCGTATCGGGAAGTAATGATTAGACGGTGAGACTATGGGACGTCAAGACAGGTACCTGTAAGACCATGAGTGGTCACACTAGTTCTGTATGATCTGTGGCTATATCCAGTGATTCAGAGTTCATCGTATCGGGAAGTAATGATTAGACGGTGAGACTATGGGACGTCAAGACAGGTACCTGTAAGACCATGAGTGGTCACACTAGTTCTGTATGATCTGTGGCTATATCCAGTGATTCAGAGTTCATCGTATCGGGAAGTAATGATTAGACGGTGAGACTATGGGACGTCAAGACAGGTACCTGTAAGACCATGAGTGGTCACACTAGTTCTGTATGATCTGTGCTAT
>CAMPDV010005152.1:0-27739 GCA_946699065.1 Loxodes magnus
GTTTTTTTTTTACTTTAAAAATCACTCAACTATTTTTCATACATTGTTAACTCACTCTGGTATTAAAATTTTAATTTCTCACTTCAAAACACTTATAAAACAATGCTTTTTTTTACTTTAAAAATTACACAACTATTTTTCATACATTGTTAACTCACTCTGGTATTAAAATTTCGTATTCTCACTTCAAAACATATCAAAAACAATGTTTTTTTTTACTTTAAAAATCACTCAACTATTTTTCATACATTGTTAACTCACTCTGGTATTAAAATTTTAATTTCTCACTTCAAAACACTTATAAAACAATGCTTTTTTTTTACTTTAAAAATTACACAACTATTTTTCATACATTGTTAACTCACTCTGGTATTAAAATTTCGTATTCTCACTTCAAAACATATCAAAAACAATGTTTTTTTTTTACTTTAAAAATCACTCAACTATTTTTCATACATTGTTAACTCACTCTGGTATTAAAATTTCGTATTCTCACTTCAAAACACTTATAAAACAATGCTTTTTTTTACTTTAAAAATTACACAACTATTTTTCATACATTGTTAACTCACTCTGGTATTAAAATTTCGTATTCTCACTTCAAAACATATCAAAAACAATGTTTTTTTTTACTTTCAAAATTACACAACTATTTTTCATACATTGTTAACTCACTCTGGTATTAAAATTTTAATTTCTCACTTCAAAACACTTATAAAACAATGCTTTTTTTTACTTTAAAAATTACACAACTATTTTTCATACATTGTTAACTCACTCTGGTATTAAAATTTCGTATTCTCACTTCAAAACATATCAAAAACAATGTTTTTTTTTTACTTTAAAAATCACTCAACTATTTTTCATACATTGTTAACTCACTCTGGTATTAAAATTTCGTATTCTCACTTCAAAACACTTATAAAACAATGCTTTTTTTTACTTTAAAAATTACACAACTATTTTTCATACATTGTTAACTCACTCTGGTATTAAAATTTCGTATTCTCACTTCAAAACATATCAAAAACAATGTTTTTTTTTACTTTAAAAATCACTCAACTATTTTTCATACATTGTTAACTCACTCTGGTATTAAAATTTTAATTTCTCACTTCAAAACACTTATAAAACAATGTTTTTTTTTTACTTTAAAAATTACACAACTATTTTTCATACATTGTTAACTCACTCTGGTATTAAAATTTTAATTTCTCACTTCAAAACACTTATAAAACAATGCTTTTTTTTTACTTTAAAAATTACACAACTATTTTTCATACATTGTTAACTCACTCTGGTATTAAAATTTTAATTTCTCACTTCAAAACACTTATAAAACAATGCTTTTTTTTACTTTAAAAATTACACAACTATTTTTCATACATTGTTAACTCACTCTGGTATTAAAATTTCGTATTCTCACTTCAAAACATATCAAAAACAATGTTTTTTTTTACTTTAAAAATCACTCAACTATTTTTCATACATTGTTAACTCACTCTGGTATTAAAATTTCGTATTCTCACTTCAAAACATATCAAAAACAATGTTTTTTTTTTACTTTAAAAATTACACAACTATTTTTCATACATTGTTAACTCACTCTGGTATTAAAATTTCGTATTCTCACTTCAAAACATATCAAAAACAATGTTTTTTTTTACTTTAAAAATTACTCAACTATTTTTCATACATTGTTAACTCACTCTGGTATTAAAATTTCGTTATCTCACTTCAAAACATATCAAAAACAATGCTTTTTTTTACTTTAAAAATTACACAACTATTTTTCATATATTGTTAACTCACTCTGTATTAAAATTTCGTATTCTCACTTCAAAACATATCAAAAACAATGTTTTTTTTTTACTTTAAAAATCACTCAACTATTTTTCATACATTGTTAACTCACTCTGGTATTAAAATTTCGTATTCTCACTTCAAAACACTTATAAAACAATGCTTTTTTTTACTTTAAAAATTACACAACTATTTTTCATACATTGTTAACTCACTCTGGTATTAAAATTTCGTATTCTCACTTCAAAACATATCAAAAACAATGCTTTTTTTTACTTTAAAAATTACACAACTATTTTTCATACATTGTTAACTCACTCTGGTATTAAAATTTTAATTTCTCACTTCAAAACACTTATAAAACAATGCTTTTTTTACTTTAAAAATTCACCAACTATTTTTCATACATTGTTTAACTCACTCTGGTATTAAAATTTCGTATTCTCACTTCAAAACATATCAAAAACAATGTTTTTTTTTACTTTAAAAAATCAGCTCAACTATTTTTCATACATTGTTAACTCACTCTGGTATTAAAATTTCGTATTCTCACTTCAAAACACTTATAAAACAATGCTTTTTTTTACTTTAAAAATTACACAACTATTTTTCATACATTGTTAACTCACTCTGGTATTAAAATTTCGTATTCTCACTTCAAAACACTTATAAAACAATGCTTTTTTTTTACTTTAAAAATTACACAACTATTTTTCATACATTGTTAACTCACTCTGTATTAAAATTTCGTATTCTCACTTCAAAAACATATCAAAAACAATGTTTTTTTTTTACTTTAAAAATCACTCAACTATTTTTCATACATTGTTAACTCACTCTGGTATTAAAATTTTAATTTCTCACTTCAAAACACTTATAAAACAATGCTTTTTTTTACTTTAAAAATTACACAACTATTTTTCATACATTGTTAACTCACTCTGGTATTAAAAATTTCGTATTCTCACTTCAAAACATATCAAAAACAATGTTTTTTTTTACTTTAAAAATTACACAACTATTTTTCATACATTGTTAACTCACTCTGGTATTAAAATTTAATTTCTCACTTCAAAACACTTATAAAACAATGCTTTTTTTACTTTAAAAATTACACAACTATTTTTCATACATTGTTAACTCACTCTGGTATTAAAATTTCGTATTCTCACTTCAAAACATATCAAAAACAATGTTTTTTTTTTACTTTAAAAATCACTCAACTATTTTTCATACATTGTTAACTCACTCTGGTATTAAAATTTCGTATTCTCACTTCAAAACACTTATAAAACAATGCTTTTTTTTACTTTAAAAATTACACAACTATTTTTCATACATTGTTAACTCACTCTGGTATTAAAATTTCGTATTCTCACTTCAAAACACTTATAAAACAATGCTTTTTTTTACTTTAAAAATTACACAACTATTTTTCATACATTGTTAACTCACTCTGGTATTAAAATTTCGTATTCTCACTTCAAAACATATCAAAAACAATGTTTTTTTTTTACTTTAAAAATCACTCAACTATTTTTCATACATTGTTAACTCACTCTGGTATTAAAATTTTAATTTCTCACTTCAAAACACTTATAAAACAATGCTTTTTTTTACTTTAAAAATTACACAACTATTTTTCATACATTGTTAACTCACTCTGGTATTAAAATTTCGTATTCTCACTTCAAAACATATCAAAAACAATGTTTTTTTTTACTTTAAAAATTACACAACTATTTTTCATACATTGTTAACTCACTCTGGTATTAAAATTTTTAATTTCTCACTTCAAAACACTTATAAAACAATGCTTTTTTTTACTTTAAAAATTACACAACTATTTTTCATACATTGTTAACTCACTCTGGTATTAAAATTTCGTATTCTCACTTCAAAACATATCAAAAACAATGTTTTTTTTTACTTTAAAAATCACTCAACTATTTTTCATACATTGTTAACTCACTCTGGTATTAAAATTTTCGTATTCTCACTTCAAAACACTTATAAAACAATGCTTTTTTTTACTTTAAAAATTACACAACTATTTTTCATACATTGTTAACTCACTCTGGTATTAAAAATTTCGTATTCTCACTTCAAAACATATCAAAAACAATGTTTTTTTTTACTTTAAAAATTACACAACTATTTTCATACATTGTTAACTCACTCTGGTATTAAAATTTCGTATTCTCACTTCAAAACACTTATAAAACAATGCTTTTTTTTACTTTAAAAATTACACAACTATTTTTCATACATTGTTAACTCACTCTGGTATTAAAATTTTAATTTCTCACTTCAAAACACTTATAAAACAATGCTTTTTTTTACTTTAAAAATTACACAACTATTTTTCATACATTGTTAACTCACTCTGGTATTAAAATTTCGTATTCTCACTTCAAAACACTTATAAAACAATGCTTTTTTTTACTTTAAAAATTACACAACTATTTTTCATACATTGTTAACTCACTCTGGTATTAAAATTTCGTATTCTCACTTCAAAACATATCAAAAACAATGTTTTTTTTTTACTTTCAAAATTACACAACTATTTTTCATACATTGTTAACTCACTCTGGTATTAAAATTTCGTATTCTCACTTCAAAACACTTATAAAACAATGCTTTTTTTTTACTTTAAAAATTACACAACTATTTTTCATACATTGTTAACTCACTCTGGTATTAAAATTTTAATTTCTCACTTCAAAACACTTATAAAACAATGCTTTTTTTTACTTTAAAAATTACACAACTATTTTTCATACATTGTTAACTCACTCTGGTATTAAAATTTCGTATTCTCACTTCAAAACACTTATAAAACAATGCTTTTTTTTACTTTAAAAATTACACAACTATTTTTCATACATTGTTAACTCACTCTGGTATTAAAATTTCGTATTCTCACTTCAAAACATATCAAAAACAATGTTTTTTTTTACTTTCAAAATTACACAACTATTTTTCATACATTGTTAACTCACTCTGGTATTAAAATTTTCGTATTCTCACTTCAAAACACTTATAAAACAATGCTTTTTTTTACTTTAAAAATTACACAACTATTTTTCATACATTGTTAACTCACTCTGGTATTAAAATTTTAATTTCTCACTTCAAAACACTTATAAAACAATGCTTTTTTTACTTTAAAAATTACACAACTATTTTTCATACATTGTTAACTCACTCTGGTATTAAAATTTCGTATTCTGCACTTCAAAACACTTATAAAACAATGCTTTTTTTTTACTTTAAAAATTACACAACTATTTTTCATACATTGTTAACTCACTCTGGTATTAAAATTTCGTATTCTCACTTCAAACATATCAAAAACAATGTTTTTTTTTACTTTAAAAATTACACAACTATTTTTCATACATTGTTAACTCACTCTGGTATTAAAATTTCGTATTCTCACTTCAAAACATATCAAAAACAATGTTTTTTTTTTACTTTAAAAATTACACAACTATTTTTTCATACATTGTTAACTCACTCTGGTATTAAAATTTCGTATTCTCACTTCAAAACACTTATAAAACAATGCTTTTTTTTACTTTAAAAATTACACAACTATTTTTCATACATTGTTAACTCACTCTGGTATTAAAATTTCGTATTCTCACTTCAAAACACTTATAAAACAATGCTTTTTTTTACTTTAAAAATTACACAACTATTTTTCATACATTGTTAACTCACTCTGGTATTAAAATTTCGTATTCTCACTTCAAAACATATCAAAAACAATGCTTTTTTTTACTTTAAAATTGCACAACTATTTTTCATACATTGTTAACTCACTCTGGTATTAAAATTTTAATTTCTCACTTCAAAACACTTATAAAACAATGTTTTTTTTTACTTTAAAAATTACACAACTATTTTTCATATATTGTTAACTCACTCTGGTATTAAAATTTTAATTTCTCACTTCAAAACACTTATAAAACAATGCTTTTTTTTACTTTAAAAATTACACAACTATTTTTCATACATTGTTAACTCACTCTGGTATTAAAATTTCGTATTCTCACTTCAAAACACTTATAAAACAATGCTTTTTTTTACTTTAAAAATTACACAACTATTTTTCATACATTGTTAACTCACTCTGGTATTAAAATTTTAATTTCTCACTTCAAAACACTTATAAAACAATGCTTTTTTTTACTTTAAAAATTACACAACTATTTTTCATATATTGTTAACTCACTCTGGTATTAAAATTTCGTATTCTCACTTCAAAACACTTATAAAACAATGCTTTTTTTTACTTTAAAAATTGCACAACTATTTTTCATACATTGTTAACTCACTCTGGTATTAAAATTTCGTATTCTCACTTCAAAACACTTATAAAACAATGCTTTTTTTTACTTTAAAAATTACACAACTATTTTTCATACATTGTTAACTCACTCTGGTATTAAAATTTCGTATTCTCACTTCAAAACATATCAAAAACAATGTTTTTTTTTTACTTTAAAAATCACACAACTATTTTTCATACATTGTTAACTCACTCTGGTATTAAAATTTCGTATTCTCACTTCAAAACATATCAAAAACAATGCTTTTTTTTACTTTAAAAATTACACAACTATTTTTCATACATTGTTAACTCACTCTGGTATTAAAATTTTAATTTCTCACTTCAAAACACTTATAAAACAATGCTTTTTTTTACTTTAAAAATTACACAACTATTTTTCATACATTGTTAACTCACTCTGGTATTAAAATTTTAATTTCTCACTTCAAAACACTTATAAAACAATGCTTTTTTTTACTTTAAAAATTACACAACTATTTTTCATATATTGTTAACTCACTCTGGTATTAAAATTTCGTATTCTCACTTCAAAACACTTATAAAACAATGCTTTTTTTTTACTTTAAAAATTGCACAACTATTTTTTCATACATTGTTAACTCACTCTGGTATTAAAAATTTCGTATTCTCACTTCAAAACACTTATAAAACAATGCTTTTTTTTTACTTTAAAAATTACACAACTATTTTTCATACATTGTTAACTCACTCTGGTATTAAAATTTCGTATTCTCACTTCAAACATATCAAAAACAATGTTTTTTTTTTACTTTAAAAATTACACAACTATTTTTCATACATTGTTAACTCACTCTGGTATTAAAATTTTAATTTCTCACTTCAAAACACTTATAAAACAATGCTTTTTTTTACTTTAAAAATTACACAACTATTTTTCATACATTGTTAACTCACTCTGGTATTAAAATTTCGTATTCTCACTTCAAAACATATCAAAAAACAATGTTTTTTTTTACTTTAAAAATCACTCAACTATTTTTCATACATTGTTAACTCACTCTGGTATTAAAATTTCGTATTCTCACTTCAAAACACTTATAAAACAATGCTTTTTTTTACTTTAAAAATTACACAACTATTTTTCATACATTGTTAACTCACTCTGGTATTAAAATTTTAATTTCTCACTTCAAAACACTTATAAAACAATGCTTTTTTTTACTTTAAAAATCACTCAACTATTTTTCATACATTGTTAACTCACTCTGGTATTAAAATTTCGTATTCTCACTTCAAAACATATCAAAAACAATGTTTTTTTTTACTTTAAAAATCACTCAACTATTTTTCATACATTGTTAACTCACTCTGGTATTAAAATTTCGTATTCTCACTTCAAAACACTTATAAAACAATGCTTTTTTTTACTTTAAAAAATTACACAACTATTTTTCATACATTGTTAACTCACTCTGGTATTAAAATTTCGTATTCTCACTTCAAAACATATCAAAAACAATGTTTTTTTTTACTTTAAAAATCACACAACTATTTTTCATACATTGTTAACTCACTCTGGTATTAAAATTTCGTATTCTCACTTCAAAACATATCAAAAACAATGCTTTTTTTTTACTTTAAAAATTACACAACTATTTTTCATACATTGTTAACTCACTCTGGTATTAAAATTTTAATTTCTCACTTCAAAACACTTATAAAACAATGCTTTTTTTTACTTTAAAAATTACACAACTATTTTTCATACATTGTTAACTCACTCTGGTATTAAAATTTTAATTTCTCACTTCAAAACACTTATAAAACAATGCTTTTTTTTACTTTAAAAATTACACAACTATTTTTCATATATTGTTAACTCACTCTGGTATTAAAATTTCGTATTCTCACTTCAAAACACTTATAAAACAATGCTTTTTTTTACTTTAAAAATTGCACAACTATTTTTCATACATTGTTAACTCACTCTGGTATTAAAATTTCGTATTCTCACTTCAAAACACTTATAAAACAATGCTTTTTTTTACTTTAAAAATTACACAACTATTTTTCATACATTGTTAACTCACTCTGGTATTAAAATTTCGTATTCTCACTTCAAAACATATCAAAAACAATGTTTTTTTTTACTTTAAAAATTACACAACTATTTTTCATACATTGTTAACTCACTCTGGTATTAAAATTTTAATTTCTCACTTCAAAACACTTATAAAACAATGCTTTTTTTTACTTTAAAAATTACACAACTTTTTTTCATACATTGTTAACTCACTCTGGTATTAAAATTTCGTATTCTCACTTCAAAACATATCAAAAACAATGTTTTTTTTTTACTTTAAAAATCACTCAACTATTTTTCATACATTGTTAACTCACTCTGGTATTAAAATTTCGTATTCTCACTTCAAAACACTTATAAAACAATGCTTTTTTTTTACTTTAAAAATTACACAACTATTTTTCATACATTGTTAACTCACTCTGGTATTAAAATTTTAATTTCTCACTTCAAAACACTTATAAAACAATGCTTTTTTTTACTTTAAAAATCACTCAACTATTTTTCATACATTGTTAACTCACTCTGGTATTAAAATTTCGTATTCTCACTTCAAAACATATCAAAAACAATGTTTTTTTTTTACTTTAAAAATCACTCAACTATTTTTCATACATTGTTAACTCACTCTGGTATTAAAATTTCGTATTCTCACTTCAAAACACTTATAAAACAATGCTTTTTTTTACTTTAAAAATTACACAACTATTTTTCATACATTGTTAACTCACTCTGGTATTAAAATTTTAATTTCTCACTTCAAAACACTTATAAAACAATGCTTTTTTTTACTTTAAAAATTACACAACTATTTTTCATACATTGTTAACTCACTCTGGTATTAAAATTTCGTATTCTCACTTCAAAACACTTATAAAACAATGCTTTTTTTTTACTTTAAAAATTACACAACTATTTTTCATACATTGTTAACTCACTCTGGTATTAAAATTTCGTATTCTCACTTCAAAACATATCAAAAACAATGCTTTTTTTTACTTTAAAAATTACACAACTATTTTTCATACATTGTTAACTCACTCTGGTATTAAAATTTCGTATTCTCACTTCAAAACATATCAAAAACAATGTTTTTTTTTACTTTAAAAATCACTCAACTATTTTTCATACATTGTTAACTCACTCTGGTATTAAAATTTTAATTTCTCACTTCAAAACACTTATAAAACAATGCTTTTTTTTACTTTAAAAATTACACAACTATTTTTCATACATTGTTAACTCACTCTGGTATTAAAATTTTAATTTCTCACTTCAAAACACTTATAAAACAATGCTTTTTTTTACTTTAAAAATTACACAACTATTTTTCATACATTGTTAACTCACTCTGGTATTAAAATTTCGTATTCTCACTTCAAAACATATCAAAAACAATGTTTTTTTTTACTTTAAAAATCACACAACTATTTTTCATACATTGTTAACTCACTC
Source organism: Loxodes magnus (assembly GCA_946699065.1). NCBI lineage: Eukaryota > Ciliophora > Karyorelictea > Loxodida > Loxodidae > Loxodes > Loxodes magnus. The sequence goes on from CAMPDV010005152.1 coordinate 9,666, forward strand.
TGGTATTAAAATTTCGTATTCTCACTTCAAAACATATCAAAAACAATGTTTTTTTTTTACTTTAAAAATTACACAACTATTTTTCATACATTGTTAACTCACTCTGGTATTAAAATTTTAATTTCTCACTTCAAAACACTTATAAAACAATGCTTTTTTTTACTTTAAAAATTACACAACTATTTTTCATACATTGTTAACTCACTCTGGTATTAAAATTTTAATTTCTCACTTCAAAACACTTATAAAACAATGCTTTTTTTTACTTTAAAAATTACACAACTATTTTTCATATATTGTTAACTCACTCTGGTATTAAAATTTCGTATTCTCACTTCAAAACATATCAAAAACAATGTTTTTTTTTACTTTAAAAATCACTCAACTATTTTTCATACATTGTTAACTCACTCTGGTATTAAAATTTCGTATTCTCACTTCAAAACACTTATAAAACAATGCTTTTTTTTTACTTTAAAAATTACACAACTATTTTTCATACATTGTTAACTCACTCTGGTATTAAAATTTTAATTTCTCACTTCAAAACACTTATAAAACAATGTTTTTTTTTACTTTAAAAATCACTCAACTATTTTTCATACATTGTTAACTCACTCTGGTATTAAAATTTCGTATTCTCACTTCAAAACACTTATAAAACAATGCTTTTTTTTACTTTAAAAATTACACAACTATTTTTCATACATTGTTAACTCACTCTGGTATTAAAATTTCGTATTCTCACTTCAAAACACTTATAAAACAATGCTTTTTTTTACTTTAAAAATTACACAACTATTTTTCATACATTGTTAACTCACTCTGGTATTAAAATTTCGTATTCTCACTTCAAAACATATCAAAAACAATGCTTTTTTTTACTTTAAAAATTGCACAACTATTTTTCATACATTGTTAACTCACTCTGGTATTAAAATTTTAATTTCTCACTTCAAAACACTTATAAAACAATGTTTTTTTTTACTTTAAAAATTACACAACTATTTTTCATATATTGTTAACTCACTCTGGTATTAAAATTTTAATTTCTCACTTCAAAACACTTATAAAACAATGCTTTTTTTTACTTTAAAAATTACACAACTATTTTTCATATATTGTTAACTCACTCTGGTATTAAAATTTCGTATTCTCACTTCAAAACACTTATAAAACAATGCTTTTTTTTTACTTTAAAAATTACACAACTATTTTTCATACATTGTTAACTCACTCTGGTATTAAAATTTTAATTTCTCACTTCAAAACACTTATAAAACAATGCTTTTTTTTACTTTAAAAATTACACAACTATTTTTCATATATTGTTAACTCACTCTGGTATTAAAATTTCGTATTCTCACTTCAAAACACTTATAAAACAATGCTTTTTTTTACTTTAAAAATTGCACAACTATTTTTCATACATTGTTAACTCACTCTGGTATTAAAATTTCGTATTCTCACTTCAAAACACTTATAAAACAATGCTTTTTTTTACTTTAAAAATTGCACAACTATTTTTCATACATTGTTAACTCACTCTGGTATTAAAATTTCGTATTCTCACTTCAAAACACTTATAAAACAATGCTTTTTTTTACTTTAAAAATCACTCAACTATTTTTCATACATTGTTAACTCACTCTGGTATTAAAATTTCGTATTCTCACTTCAAAACACTTATAAAACAATGCTTTTTTTTACTTTAAAAATTACACAACTATTTTTCATACATTGTTAACTCACTCTGGTATTAAAATTTTAATTTCTCACTTCAAAACACTTATAAAACAATGCTTTTTTTTACTTTAAAAATTACACAACTATTTTTCATATATTGTTAACTCACTCTGGTATTAAAATTTCGTATTCTCACTTCAAAACACTTATAAAACAATGCTTTTTTTTACTTTAAAAATTGCACAACTATTTTTCATACATTGTTAACTCACTCTGGTATTAAAATTTCGTATTCTCACTTCAAAACACTTATAAAACAATGCTTTTTTTTTACTTTAAAAATTACACAACTATTTTTCATACATTGTTAACTCACTCTGGTATTAAAATTTCGTATTCTCACTTCAAAACATATCAAAAACAATGTTTTTTTTTACTTTAAAAATCACACAACTATTTTTCATACATTGTTAACTCACTCTGGTATTAAAATTTCGTATTCTCACTTCAAAACATATCAAAAACAATGCTTTTTTTTACTTTAAAAATTACACAACTATTTTTCATACATTGTTAACTCACTCTGGTATTAAAATTTTAATTTCTCACTTCAAAACACTTATAAAACAATGCTTTTTTTTACTTTAAAAATTACACAACTATTTTTCATACATTGTTAACTCACTCTGGTATTAAAATTTTAATTTCTCACTTCAAAACACTTATAAAACAATGCTTTTTTTTACTTTAAAAATTACACAACTATTTTTCATATATTGTTAACTCACTCTGGTATTAAAATTTCGTATTCTCACTTCAAAACACTTATAAAACAATGCTTTTTTTTTACTTTAAAAATTGCACAACTATTTTTCATACATTGTTAACTCACTCTGGTATTAAAATTTCGTATTCTCACTTCAAAAACACTTATAAAACAATGCTTTTTTTTACTTTAAAAATTACACAACTATTTTTCATACATTGTTAACTCACTCTGGTATTAAAATTTCGTATTCTCACTTCAAAACATATCAAAAACAATGTTTTTTTTTACTTTAAAAATTACACAACTATTTTTCATACATTGTTAACTCACTCTGGTATTAAAATTTTAATTTCTCACTTCAAAACACTTATAAAACAATGCTTTTTTTTACTTTAAAAATTACACAACTATTTTTCATACATTGTTAACTCACTCTGGTATTAAAATTTCGTATTCTCACTTCAAAACATATCAAAAACAATGTTTTTTTTTACTTTAAAAATCACTCAACTATTTTTCATACATTGTTAACTCACTCTGGTATTAAAATTTCGTATTCTCACTTCAAAACACTTATAAAACAATGCTTTTTTTTACTTTAAAAATTACACAACTATTTTTCATACATTGTTAACTCACTCTGGTATTAAAATTTTAATTTCTCACTTCAAAACACTTATAAAACAATGCTTTTTTTTACTTTAAAAATCACTCAACTATTTTTCATACATTGTTAACTCACTCTGGTATTAAAATTTCGTATTCTCACTTCAAAACATATCAAAAACAATGTTTTTTTTTACTTTAAAAATCACTCAACTATTTTTCATACATTGTTAACTCACTCTGGTATTAAAATTTCGTATTCTCACTTCAAAACACTTATAAAACAATGCTTTTTTTTACTTTAAAAATTACACAACTATTTTTCATACATTGTTAACTCACTCTGGTATTAAAATTTCGTATTCTCACTTCAAAACACTTATAAAACAATGCTTTTTTTTACTTTAAAAATTGCACAACTATTTTTCATACATTGTTAACTCACTCTGGTATTAAAATTTCGTATTCTCACTTCAAAACACTTATAAAACAATGCTTTTTTTTACTTTAAAAATTACACAACTATTTTTCATACATTGTTAACTCACTCTGGTATTAAAATTTTAATTTCTCACTTCAAAACACTTATAAAACAATGCTTTTTTTTACTTTAAAAATTACACAACTATTTTTCATATATTGTTAACTCACTCTGGTATTAAAATTTCGTATTCTCACTTCAAAACATATCAAAAACAATGTTTTTTTTTTACTTTAAAAATCACTCAACTATTTTTCATACATTGTTAACTCACTCTGGTATTAAAATTTCGTATTCTCACTTCAAAACATATCAAAAACAATGTTTTTTTTTACTTTAAAAATTACACAACTATTTTTCATACATTGTTAACTCACTCTGGTATTAAAATTTCGTATTCTCACTTCAAAACATATCAAAAACAATGTTTTTTTTTACTTTAAAAATCACTCAACTATTTTTCATACATTGTTAACTCACTCTGGTATTAAAATTTCGTATTCTCACTTCAAAACATATCAAAAACAATGCTTTTTTTTACTTTAAAAATTACACAACTATTTTTCATACATTGTTAACTCACTCTGGTATTAAAATTTTAATTTCTCACTTCAAAACACTTATAAAACAATGCTTTTTTTTACTTTAAAAATTACACAACTATTTTTCATACATTGTTAACTCACTCTGGTATTAAAATTTCGTATTCTCACTTCAAAACATATCAAAAACAATGTTTTTTTTTACTTTAAAAATCACTCAACTATTTTTCATACATTGTTAACTCACTCTGGTATTAAAATTTCGTATTCTCACTTCAAAACATATCAAAAACAATGTTTTTTTTTACTTTAAAAATTACACAACTATTTTTCATACATTGTTAACTCACTCTGGTATTAAAATTTCGTATTCTCACTTCAAAACATATCAAAAACAATGTTTTTTTTTACTTTAAAAATCACTCAACTATTTTTCATACATTGTTAACTCACTCTGGTATTAAAATTTCGTATTCTCACTTCAAAACATATCAAAAACAATGCTTTTTTTTACTTTAAAAATTACACAACTATTTTTCATACATTGTTAACTCACTCTGGTATTAAAATTTTAATTTCTCACTTCAAAACACTTATAAAACAATGCTTTTTTTTACTTTAAAAATTACACAACTATTTTTCATACATTGTTAACTCACTCTGGTATTAAAATTTCGTATTCTCACTTCAAAACATATCAAAAACAATGTTTTTTTTTACTTTAAAAATCACTCAACTATTTTTCATACATTGTTAACTCACTCTGGTATTAAAATTTCGTATTCTCACTTCAAAACATATCAAAAACAATGTTTTTTTTTACTTTAAAAATTACACAACTATTTTTCATACATTGTTAACTCACTCTGGTATTAAAATTTCGTATTCTCACTTCAAAACATATCAAAAACAATGTTTTTTTTTACTTTAAAAATCACTCAACTATTTTTCATACATTGTTAACTCACTCTGGTATTAAAATTTCGTATTCTCACTTCAAAACATATCAAAAACAATGTTTTTTTTTACTTTAAAAATCACTCAACTATTTTTCATACATTGTTAACTCACTCTGGTATTAAAATTTTAATTTCTCACTTCAAAACACTTATAAAACAATGCTTTTTTTTACTTTAAAAATTACACAACTATTTTTCATACATTGTTAACTCACTCTGGTATTAAAATTTTAATTTCTCACTTCAAAACACTTATAAAACAATGTTTTTTTTTACTTTAAAAATTACACAACTATTTTTCATATATTGTTAACTCACTCTGGTATTAAAATTTCGTATTCTCACTTCAAAACATATCAAAAACAATGTTTTTTTTTTACTTTAAAAATCACTCAACTATTTTTCATACATTGTTAACTCACTCTGGTATTAAAATTTCGTATTCTCACTTCAAAACACTTATAAAACAATGCTTTTTTTTACTTTAAAAATCACTCAACTATTTTTCATACATTGTTAACTCACTCTGGTATTAAAATTTCGTATTCTCACTTCAAAACATATCAAAAACAATGTTTTTTTTTTACTTTAAAAATCACTCAACTATTTTTCATACATTGTTAACTCACTCTGGTATTAAAATTTCGTATTCTCACTTCAAAACACTTATAAAACAATGCTTTTTTTTACTTTAAAAATTACACAACTATTTTTCATACATTGTTAACTCACTCTGGTATTAAAATTTCGTATTCTCACTTCAAAACACTTATAAAACAATGCTTTTTTTTACTTTAAAAATTGCACAACTATTTTTCATACATTGTTAACTCACTCTGGTATTAAAATTTTAATTTCTCACTTCAAAACACTTATAAAACAATGCTTTTTTTTACTTTAAAAATTACACAACTATTTTTCATATATTGTTAACTCACTCTGGTATTAAAATTTTAATTTCTCACTTCAAAACACTTATAAAACAATGCTTTTTTTTACTTTAAAAATTACACAACTATTTTTCATACATTGTTAACTCACTCTGGTATTAAAATTTTAATTTCTCACTTCAAAACATATCAAAAACAATGTTTTTTTTTACTTTAAAAATTACACAACTATTTTTCATACATTGTTAACTCACTCTGGTATTAAAATTTTAATTTCTCACTTCAAAACACTTATAAAACAATGCTTTTTTTTACTTTAAAAATTACACAACTATTTTTCATATATTGTTAACTCACTCTGGTATTAAAATTTCGTATTCTCACTTCAAAACACTTATAAAACAATGCTTTTTTTTTACTTTAAAAATTGCACAACTATTTTTCATACATTGTTAACTCACTCTGGTATTAAAATTTCGTATTCTCACTTCAAAACACTTATAAAACAATGCTTTTTTTTACTTTAAAAATTACACAACTATTTTTCATACATTGTTAACTCACTCTGGTATTAAAATTTCGTATTCTCACTTCAAAACATATCAAAAACAATGTTTTTTTTTTACTTTAAAAATTACACAACTATTTTTCATACATTGTTAACTCACTCTGGTATTAAAATTTTAATTTCTCACTTCAAAACACTTATAAAACAATGCTTTTTTTTACTTTAAAAATTACACAACTATTTTTCATACATTGTTAACTCACTCTGGTATTAAAATTTCGTATTCTCACTTCAAAACACTTATAAAACAATGCTTTTTTTTACTTTAAAAATTGCACAACTATTTTTCATACATTGTTAACTCACTCTGGTATTAAAATTTTAATTTCTCACTTCAAAACACTTATAAAACAATGCTTTTTTTTTACTTTAAAAATTACACAACTATTTTTCATATATTGTTAACTCACTCTGGTATTAAAATTTTAATTTCTCACTTCAAAACACTTATAAAACAATGCTTTTTTTTACTTTAAAAATTACACAACTATTTTTCATACATTGTTAACTCACTCTGGTATTAAAATTTCGTATTCTCACTTCAAAAACATATCAAAAACAATGTTTTTTTTACTTTAAAAATTACACAACTATTTTTCATACATTGTTAACTCACTCTGGTATTAAAATTTTAATTTCTCACTTCAAAACACTTATAAAACAATGCTTTTTTTTACTTTAAAAATTACACAACTATTTTTCATATATTGTTAACTCACTCTGGTATTAAAATTTCGTATTCTCACTTCAAAACACTTATAAAACAATGCTTTTTTTTACTTTAAAAATTGCACAACTATTTTTCATACATTGTTAACTCACTCTGGTATTAAAATTTCGTATTCTCACTTCAAAACATATCAAAAACAATGTTTTTTTTTACTTTAAAAATTACACAACTATTTTTCATATATTGTTAACTCACTCTGGTATTAAAATTTCGTATTCTCACTTCAAAACATATCAAAAACAATGTTTTTTTTTACTTTAAAAATTACACAACTATTTTTCATACATTGTTAACTCACTCTGGTATTAAAATTTTAATTTCTCACTTCAAAACACTTATAAAACAATGCTTTTTTTTTACTTTAAAAATTACACAACTATTTTTCATACATTGTTAACTCACTCTGGTATTAAAATTTCGTATTCTCACTTCAAAACACTTATAAAACAATGCTTTTTTTTACTTTAAAAATTGCACAACTATTTTTCATACATTGTTAACTCACTCTGGTATTAAAATTTTAATTTCTCACTTCAAAACACTTATAAAACAATGTTTTTTTTTTACTTTAAAAATCACTCAACTATTTTTCATACATTGTTAACTCACTCTGGTATTAAAATTTCGTATTCTCACTTCAAAACATATCAAAAACAATGTTTTTTTTTACTTTAAAAATTACACAACTATTTTTCATACATTGTTAACTCACTCTGGTATTAAAATTTTAATTTCTCACTTCAAAACACTTATAAAACAATGCTTTTTTTACTTTAAAAATTACACAACTATTTTTCATATATTGTTAACTCACTCTGGTATTAAAATTTCGTATTCTCACTTCAAAACACTTATAAAACAATGCTTTTTTTTTACTTTAAAAATTGCACAACTATTTTTCATACATTGTTAACTCACTCTGGTATTAAAATTTCGTATTCTCACTTCAAAACACTTATAAAACAATGCTTTTTTTTACTTTAAAAATTACACAACTATTTTTCATACATTGTTAACTCACTCTGGTATTAAAATTTCGTATTCTCACTTCAAAACATATCAAAAACAATGTTTTTTTTTTACTTTAAAAATTACACAACTATTTTTCATACATTGTTAACTCACTCTGGTATTAAAATTTTAATTTCTCACTTCAAAACACTTATAAAACAATGCTTTTTTTTACTTTAAAAATTACACAACTATTTTTCATACATTGTTAACTCACTCTGGTATTAAAATTTCGTATTCTCACTTCAAAACATATCAAAAAACAATGTTTTTTTTTACTTTAAAAATTACACAACTATTTTTCATACATTGTTAACTCACTCTGGTATTAAAATTTTAATTTCTCACTTCAAAACACTTATAAAACAATGCTTTTTTTTTACTTTAAAAATTACACAACTATTTTTTCATATATTGTTAACTCACTCTGGTATTAAAATTTCGTATTCTCACTTCAAAACACTTATAAAACAATGCTTTTTTTTACTTTAAAAATTGCACAACTATTTTTCATACATTGTTAACTCACTCTGGTATTAAAATTTCGTATTCTCACTTCAAAACACTTATAAAACAATGCTTTTTTTTTACTTTAAAAAATTACACAACTATTTTTCATACATTGTTAACTCACTCTGGTATTAAAATTTCGTATTCTCACTTCAAAACATATCAAAAACAATGTTTTTTTTTTTACTTTAAAAATTACACAACTATTTTTCATACATTGTTAACTCACTCTGGTATTAAAATTTTAATTTCTCACTTCAAAACACTTATAAAACAATGCTTTTTTTTACTTTAAAAATTACACAACTATTTTTCATACATTGTTAACTCACTCTGGTATTAAAATTTCGTATTCTCACTTCAAAACATATCAAAAACAATGTTTTTTTTTACTTTAAAAATCACTCAACTATTTTTCATACATTGTTAACTCACTCTGGTATTAAAATTTCGTATTCTCACTTCAAAACACTTATAAAACAATGCTTTTTTTTTACTTTAAAAATTGCACAACTATATTTAGTTGTGCAATTTTTAAAGTAAAAAAAAGCATTGTTTTATAAGTGTTTTGAAGTGAGAATACGAAATTTTAATACCAGAGTGAGTTAACAATGTATGAAAAATAGTTGAGTGATTTTTAAAGTAAAAAAAAACATTGTTTTTGATATGTTTTGAAGTGAGAATACGAAATTTTAATACCAGAGTGAGTTAACAATGTATGAAAAATAGTTGTGTAATTTTAAAGTAAAAAAAAGCATTGTTTTATAAGTGTTTTGAAGTGAGAAATTAAAATTTTAATACCAGAGTGAGTTAACAATGTATGAAAAATAGTTGTGTAATTTTTAAAGTAAAAAAAAACATTGTTTTTGATATGTTTTGAAGTGAGAATACGAAATTTTAATACCAGAGTGAGTTAACAATGTATGAAAAATAGTTGTGTAATTTTTAAAGTAAAAAAAAGCATTGTTTTATAAGTGTTTTGAAGTGAGAATACGAAATTTTAATACCAGAGTGAGTTAACAATGTATGAAAAATAGTTGTGCAATTTTTAAAGTAAAAAAAGCATTGTTTTATAAGTGTTTTGAAGTGAGAATACGAAATTTTAATACCAGAGTGAGTTAACAATATATGAAAAATAGTTGTGTAATTTTTAAAGTAAAAAAAAGCATTGTTTTATAAGTGTTTTGAAGTGAGAAATTAAAATTTTAATACCAGAGTGAGTTAACAATGTATGAAAAATAGTTGTGTAATTTTTAAAGTAAAAAAAAACATTGTTTTTGATATGTTTTGAAGTGAGAATACGAAATTTTAATACCAGAGTGAGTTAACAATGTATGAAAAATAGTTGTGTAATTTTTAAAGTAAAAAAAAGCATTGTTTTATAAGTGTTTTGAAGTGAGAAATTAAAATTTTAATACCAGAGTGAGTTAACAATGTATGAAAAATAGTTGTGTAATTTTTAAAGTAAAAAAAAACATTGTTTTTGATATGTTTTGAAGTGAGAATACGAAATTTTAATACCAGAGTGAGTTAACAATGTATGAAAAATAGTTGTGTAATTTTTAAAGTAAAAAAAAGCATTGTTTTATAAGTGTTTTGAAGTGAGAATACGAAATTTTAATACCAGAGTGAGTTAACAATGTATGAAAAATAGTTGTGCAATTTTTAAAGTAAAAAAAAGCATTGTTTTATAAGTGTTTTGAAGTGAGAATACGAAATTTTAATACCAGAGTGAGTTAACAATATATGAAAAATAGTTGTGTAATTTTTAAAGTAAAAAAAAGCATTGTTTTATAAGTGTTTTGAAGTGAGAAATTAAAATTTTAATACCAGAGTGAGTTAACAATGTATGAAAAATAGTTGTGTAATTTTTAAAGTAAAAAAAAACATTGTTTTTGATATGTTTTGAAGTGAGAATACGAAATTTTAATACCAGAGTGAGTTAACAATGTATGAAAAATAGTTGAGTGATTTTTAAAGTAAAAAAAAACATTGTTTTATAAGTGTTTTGAAGTGAGAAATTAAAATTTTAATACCAGAGTGAGTTAACAATGTATGAAAAATAGTTGTGCAATTTTTAAAGTAAAAAAAAGCATTGTTTTATAAGTGTTTTGAAGTGAGAATACGAAATTTTAATACCAGAGTGAGTTAACAATGTATGAAAAATAGTTGTGTAATTTTTAAAGTAAAAAAAAGCATTGTTTTATAAGTGTTTTGAAGTGAGAAATTAAAATTTTAATACCAGAGTGAGTTAACAATGTATGAAAAATAGTTGTGTAATTTTTAAAGTAAAAAAAAACATTGTTTTTGATATGTTTTGAAGTGAGAATACGAAATTTTAATACCAGAGTGAGTTAACAATATATGAAAAATAGTTGTGTAATTTTTAAAGTAAAAAAAAACATTGTTTTTGATATGTTTTGAAGTGAGAATACGAAATTTTAATACCAGAGTGAGTTAACAATGTATGAAAAATAGTTGTGCAATTTTTAAAGTAAAAAAAAGCATTGTTTTATAAGTGTTTTGAAGTGAGAATACGAAATTTTAATACCAGAGTGAGTTAACAATATATGAAAAATAGTTGTGTAATTTTTAAAGTAAAAAAAAGCATTGTTTTATAAGTGTTTTGAAGTGAGAAATTAAAATTTTAATACCAGAGTGAGTTAACAATGTATGAAAAATAGTTGTGTAATTTTTAAAGTAAAAAAAAACATTGTTTTTGATATGTTTTGAAGTGAGAATACGAAATTTTAATACCAGAGTGAGTTAACAATGTATGAAAAATAGTTGTGTAATTTTTAAAGTAAAAAAAAGCATTGTTTTATAAGTGTTTTGAAGTGAGAAATTAAAATTTTAATACCAGAGTGAGTTAACAATATATGAAAAATAGTTGTGTAATTTTTAAAGTAAAAAAAGCATTGTTTTATAAGTGTTTTGAAGTGAGAAATTAAAATTTTAATACCAGAGTGAGTTAACAATGTATGAAAAATAGTTGTGCAATTTTTAAAGTAAAAAAAAGCATTGTTTTATAAGTGTTTTGAAGTGAGAATACGAAATTTTAATACCAGAGTGAGTTAACAATGTATGAAAAATAGTTGTGTAATTTTTAAAGTAAAAAAAAGCATTGTTTTATAAGTGTTTTGAAGTGAGAAATTAAAATTTTAATACCAGAGTGAGTTAACAATGTATGAAAAATAGTTGTGTAATTTTTAAAGTAAAAAAAAACATTGTTTTTGATATGTTTTGAAGTGAGAATACGAAATTTTAATACCAGAGTGAGTTAACAATGTATGAAAAATAGTTGTGTAATTTTTAAAGTAAAAAAAAGCATTGTTTTATAAGTGTTTTGAAGTGAGAATACGAAATTTTAATACCAGAGTGAGTTAACAATGTATGAAAAATAGTTGTGCAATTTTTAAAGTAAAAAAAAGCATTGTTTTATAAGTGTTTTGAAGTGAGAATACGAAATTTTAATACCAGAGTGAGTTAACAATATATGAAAAATAGTTGTGTAATTTTTAAAGTAAAAAAAAGCATTGTTTTATAAGTGTTTTGAAGTGAGAAATTAAAATTTTTAATACCAGAGTGAGTTAACAATGTATGAAAAATAGTTGTGTAATTTTTAAAGTAAAAAAAAACATTGTTTTTGATATGTTTTGAAGTGAGAAATTAAAATTTTAATACCAGAGTGAGTTAACAATGTATGAAAAATAGTTGTGTAATTTTTAAAGTAAAAAAAAGCATTGTTTTATAAGTGTTTTGAAGTGAGAAATTAAAATTTTAATACCAGAGTGAGTTAACAATATATGAAAAATAGTTGTGTAATTTTTAAAGTAAAAAAAAGCATTGTTTTATAAGTGTTTTGAAGTGAGAAATTAAAATTTTAATACCAGAGTGAGTTAACAATGTATGAAAAATAGTTGTGCAATTTTTAAAGTAAAAAAAAGCATTGTTTTATAAGTGTTTTGAAGTGAGAATACGAAATTTTAATACCAGAGTGAGTTAACAATGTATGAAAAATAGTTGTGTAATTTTTAAAGTAAAAAAAAGCATTGTTTTATAAGTGTTTTGAAGTGAGAATACGAAATTTTAATACCAGAGTGAGTTAACAATGTATGAAAAATAGTTGAGTGATTTTTAAAGTAAAAAAAAACATTGTTTTTGATATGTTTTGAAGTGAGAATACGAAATTTTAATACCAGAGTGAGTTAACAATGTATGAAAAATAGTTGAGTGATTTTTAAAGTAAAAAAAAGCATTGTTTATAAGTGTTTTGAAGTGAGAATACGAAATTTTAATACCAGAGTGAGTTAACAATGTATGAAAAATAGTTGAGTGATTTTTAAAGTAAAAAAAAACATTGTTTTTGATATGTTTTGAAGTGAGAATACGAAATTTTAATACCAGAGTGAGTTAACAATATATGAAAAATAGTTGTGTAATTTTTAAAGTAAAAAAAAACATTGTTTTATAAGTGTTTTGAAGTGAGAAATTAAAATTTTAATACCAGAGTGAGTTAACAATGTATGAAAAATAGTTGTGTAATTTTTAAAGTAAAAAAAAGCATTGTTTTATAAGTGTTTTGAAGTGAGAAATTAAAATTTTAATACCAGAGTGAGTTAACAATGTATGAAAAATAGTTGAGTGATTTTTAAAGTAAAAAAAAACATTGTTTTTGATATGTTTTGAAGTGAGAATACGAAATTTTAATACCAGAGTGAGTTAACAATGTATGAAAAATAGTTGAGTGATTTTTAAAGTAAAAAAAAACATTGTTTTTGATATGTTTTGAAGTGAGAATACGAAATTTTAATACCAGAGTGAGTTAACAATGTATGAAAAATAGTTGTGTAATTTTTAAAGTAAAAAAAAACATTGTTTTTGATATGTTTTGAAGTGAGAATACGAAATTTTAATACCAGAGTGAGTTAACAATGTATGAAAAATAGTTGAGTGATTTTTAAAGTAAAAAAAAACATTGTTTTTGATATGTTTTGAAGTGAGAATACGAAATTTTAATACCAGAGTGAGTTAACAATGTATGAAAAATAGTTGTGTAATTTTTAAAGTAAAAAAAAGCATTGTTTTATAAGTGTTTTGAAGTGAGAAATTAAAATTTTAATACCAGAGTGAGTTAACAATGTATGAAAAATAGTTGTGTAATTTTTAAAGTAAAAAAAAGCATTGTTTTTGATATGTTTTGAAGTGAGAATACGAAATTTTAATACCAGAGTGAGTTAACAATGTATGAAAAATAGTTGAGTGATTTTTAAAGTAAAAAAAAACATTGTTTTTGATATGTTTTGAAGTGAGAATACGAAATTTTAATACCAGAGTGAGTTAACAATGTATGAAAAATAGTTGTGTAATTTTTAAAGTAAAAAAAAACATTGTTTTTGATATGTTTTGAAGTGAGAATACGAAATTTTAATACCAGAGTGAGTTAACAATGTATGAAAAATAGTTGAGTGATTTTTAAAGTAAAAAAAAACATTGTTTTTGATATGTTTTGAAGTGAGAATACGAAATTTTAATACCAGAGTGAGTTAACAATGTATGAAAAATAGTTGTGTAATTTTTAAAGTAAAAAAAAGCATTGTTTTATAAGTGTTTTGAAGTGAGAAATTAAAATTTTAATACCAGAGTGAGTTAACAATGTATGAAAAATAGTTGTGTAATTTTTAAAGTAAAAAAAAGCATTGTTTTTGATATGTTTTGAAGTGAGAATACGAAATTTTAATACCAGAGTGAGTTAACAATGTATGAAAAATAGTTGAGTGATTTTTAAAGTAAAAAAAAACATTGTTTTTGATATGTTTTGAAGTGAGAATACGAAATTTTAATACCAGAGTGAGTTAACAATGTATGAAAAATAGTTGTGTAATTTTTAAAGTAAAAAAAAACATTGTTTTTGATATGTTTTGAAGTGAGAATACGAAATTTTAATACCAGAGTGAGTTAACAATGTATGAAAAATAGTTGAGTGATTTTTAAAGTAAAAAAAAACATTGTTTTTGATATGTTTTGAAGTGAGAATACGAAATTTTAATACCAGAGTGAGTTAACAATATATGAAAAATAGTTGTGTAATTTTTAAAGTAAAAAAAGCATTGTTTTATAAGTGTTTTGAAGTGAGAAATTAAAATTTTAATACCAGAGTGAGTTAACAATGTATGAAAAATAGTTGTGTAATTTTTAAAGTAAAAAAAAGCATTGTTTTATAAGTGTTTTGAAGTGAGAATACGAAATTTTAATACCAGAGTGAGTTAACAATGTATGAAAAATAGTTGTGCAATTTTTAAAGTAAAAAAAAGCATTGTTTTATAAGTGTTTTGAAGTGAGAATACGAAATTTTAATACCAGAGTGAGTTAACAATGTATGAAAAATAGTTGTGTAATTTTTAAAGTAAAAAAAAGCATTGTTTTATAAGTGTTTTGAAGTGAGAATACGAAATTTTAATACCAGAGTGAGTTAACAATGTATGAAAAATAGTTGAGTGATTTTTAAAGTAAAAAAAAACATTGTTTTTGATATGTTTTGAAGTGAGAATACGAAATTTTAATACCAGAGTGAGTTAACAATGTATGAAAAATAGTTGAGTGATTTTTAAAGTAAAAAAAAGCATTGTTTTATAAGTGTTTTGAAGTGAGAAATTAAAATTTTAATACCAGAGTGAGTTAACAATGTATGAAAAATAGTTGTGTAATTTTTAAAGTAAAAAAAAGCATTGTTTTATAAGTGTTTTGAAGTGAGAATACGAAATTTTAATACCAGAGTGAGTTAACAATGTATGAAAAATAGTT
Source organism: Loxodes magnus (assembly GCA_946699065.1). NCBI lineage: Eukaryota > Ciliophora > Karyorelictea > Loxodida > Loxodidae > Loxodes > Loxodes magnus. Next base: position 25,222 of record CAMPDV010005152.1, read on the forward strand.
GAGTGATTTTTAAAGTAAAAAAAAACATTGTTTTTGATATGTTTTGAAGTGAGAATACGAAATTTTAATACCAGAGTGAGTTAACAATGTATGAAAAATAGTTGTGTAATTTTTAAAGTAAAAAAAAGCATTGTTTTATAAGTGTTTTGAAGTGAGAAATTAAAATTTTAATACCAGAGTGAGTTAACAATGTATGAAAAATAGTTGTGTAATTTTTAAAGTAAAAAAAAACATTGTTTTTGATATGTTTTGAAGTGAGAATACGAAATTTTAATACCAGAGTGAGTTAACAATGTATGAAAAATAGTTGTGTAATTTTTAAAGTAAAAAAAAGCATTGTTTTATAAGTGTTTTGAAGTGAGAATACGAAATTTTAATACCAGAGTGAGTTAACAATGTATGAAAAATAGTTGTGCAATTTTTAAAGTAAAAAAAAGCATTGTTTTATAAGTGTTTTGAAGTGAGAATACGAAATTTTAATACCAGAGTGAGTTAACAATATATGAAAAATAGTTGTGTAATTTTTAAAGTAAAAAAAAGCATTGTTTTATAAGTGTTTTGAAGTGAGAAATTAAAATTTTAATACCAGAGTGAGTTAACAATGTATGAAAAATAGTTGTGTAATTTTTAAAGTAAAAAAAAGCATTGTTTTATAAGTGTTTTGAAGTGAGAAATTAAAATTTTAATACCAGAGTGAGTTAACAATGTATGAAAAATAGTTGTGTAATTTTTAAAGTAAAAAAAAGCATTGTTTTTGATATGTTTTGAAGTGAGAATACGAAATTTTAATACCAGAGTGAGTTAACAATGTATGAAAAATAGTTGTGTGATTTTTAAAGTAAAAAAAAACATTGTTTTTGATATGTTTTGAAGTGAGAATACGAAATTTTAATACCAGAGTGAGTTAACAATGTATGAAAAATAGTTGTGTAATTTTTAAAGTAAAAAAAAGCATTGTTTTATAAGTGTTTTGAAGTGAGAATACGAAATTTTAATACCAGAGTGAGTTAACAATGTATGAAAAATAGTTGTGCAATTTTTAAAGTAAAAAAAAGCATTGTTTTATAAGTGTTTTGAAGTGAGAATACGAAATTTTAATACCAGAGTGAGTTAACAATATATGAAAAATAGTTGTGTAATTTTTAAAGTAAAAAAAAGCATTGTTTTATAAGTGTTTTGAAGTGAGAAATTAAAATTTTAATACCAGAGTGAGTTAACAATGTATGAAAAATAGTTGTGTAATTTTTAAAGTAAAAAAAGCATTGTTTTATAAGTGTTTTGAAGTGAGAATACGAAATTTTAATACCAGAGTGAGTTAACAATGTATGAAAAATAGTTGAGTGATTTTTAAAGTAAAAAAAAGCATTGTTTTATAAGTGTTTTGAAGTGAGAATACGAAATTTTAATACCAGAGTGAGTTAACAATGTATGAAAAATAGTTGTGCAATTTTTAAAGTAAAAAAAAGCATTGTTTTATAAGTGTTTTGAAGTGAGAATACGAAATTTTAATACCAGAGTGAGTTAACAATGTATGAAAAATAGTTGTGCAATTTTTAAAGTAAAAAAAAGCATTGTTTTATAAGTGTTTTGAAGTGAGAATACGAAATTTTAATACCAGAGTGAGTTAACAATATATGAAAAATAGTTGTGTAATTTTTAAAGTAAAAAAAAGCATTGTTTTATAAGTGTTTTGAAGTGAGAAATTAAAATTTTAATACCAGAGTGAGTTAACAATGTATGAAAAATAGTTGTGTAATTTTTAAAGTAAAAAAAAGCATTGTTTTATAAGTGTTTTGAAGTGAGAATACGAAATTTTAATACCAGAGTGAGTTAACAATATATGAAAAATAGTTGTGTAATTTTTAAAGTAAAAAAAAGCATTGTTTTATAAGTGTTTTGAAGTGAGAAATTAAAATTTTAATACCAGAGTGAGTTAACAATATATGAAAAATAGTTGTGTAATTTTTAAAGTAAAAAAAAACATTGTTTTATAAGTGTTTTGAAGTGAGAAATTAAAATTTTAATACCAGAGTGAGTTAACAATGTATGAAAAATAGTTGTGCAATTTTTAAAGTAAAAAAAAGCATTGTTTTTGATATGTTTTGAAGTGAGAATACGAAATTTTAATACCAGAGTGAGTTAACAATGTATGAAAAATAGTTGTGTAATTTTTAAAGTAAAAAAAAGCATTGTTTTATAAGTGTTTTGAAGTGAGAATACGAAATTTTAATACCAGAGTGAGTTAACAATGTATGAAAAATAGTTGTGTAATTTTTAAAGTAAAAAAAAGCATTGTTTTATAAGTGTTTTGAAGTGAGAATACGAAATTTTAATACCAGAGTGAGTTAACAATGTATGAAAAATAGTTGAGTGATTTTTAAAGTAAAAAAAAACATTGTTTTATAAGTGTTTTGAAGTGAGAAATTAAAATTTTAATACCAGAGTGAGTTAACAATGTATGAAAAATAGTTGTGTAATTTTTAAAGTAAAAAAAAGCATTGTTTTATAAGTGTTTTTG
>CAMPDV010005153.1:0-31922 GCA_946699065.1 Loxodes magnus
GAAGAAAAGTAAGAAAAGAAGAGTGATTTCAGTTTTTAAGTGTTGGAAGCTTTGATAAGAGTAGTTAGTTTAAAAAGTAAAGTGAAGAAGAAAAGTAAGAAAAGAAGAGTGATTTGAGTTTTGAAGTGTTGAAGCTTTGATAAGAGTAGTTAGTTTAAAAAGTAAAGTGAAGAAGAAAAGTAAGAAAAGAAGAGTGATTTCAGTTTTTGAAGTGTTGAAGCTTTGATAAGAGTAGTTAGTTTAAAAAGTAAAGTGAAGAAGAAAAGTAAGAATAGAAGAGTGATTTCAGTTTTGAAGTGTTGAAGCTTTGATAAGAGTAGTTAGTTTAAAAAATAAAGTGAAGAAGAAAAGTAAGAAAAGAAGAGTGATTTCAGTTTTGAAGTGTTGAAGCTTTGATAAGAGTAGTTAGTTTAAAAAGTAAAGTGAAGAAGAAAAGTAAGAAAAGAAGAGTGATTTCAGTTTTGAAGTGTTGAAGCTTTGATAAGAGTAGTTAGTTTAAAAAGTAAAGTGAAGAAGATAAGTAATAAAAGTAAGAAAAGAAGAGTGATTTCAGTTTTGAAGTGTTGAAGCTTTGATAAGAGTAGTTAGTTTAAAAAGTAAAGTGAAGAAGAAAAGTAAGAAAAGAAGAGTGATTTCAGTTTTGAAGTGTTGAAGCTTTGATAAGAGTAGTTAGTTTAAAAAGTAAAGTGAAGAAGAAAAGTAAGAAAAGAAGAGTGATTTCAGTTTTGAAGTGTTGAAGCTTTGATAAGAGTAGTTAGTTTAAAAAGTAAAGTGAAGAAGATAAGTAAGAAAAGAAGAGTGATTTCAGTTTTTAAGTGTTTAAGCTTTGATAAGAGTAAGTAGTTAGTTTTAAAAGTAAAGTGAAGAAGATAAGTAAGAAAAGTAAGAAAAGAAGAGTGATTTCTGTTTTTAAGTCTTGAAGCTTTGTTAAGAGTGAGTAGTTAGTTTTAAAAGTAAAGTGAAGAAGATAAGTAAGAAAAGAAGAGCGATTTCAGTTTTTAAGTGTTGAAGCTTTGATAAGAGTAAGTAGTTAGTTTTAAAATTAAAGTGAAAAAGATAAGTAAGAAAAGTAAGAAAAGTAAGAGCGATTTCAGTTTTTAAGTGTTGAGGCTTTGATAAGAGTAAGTAGTTAGTTTTAAAAGTAAAGTGAAAAAGATAAGTAAGAAAAGTAAGAAAAGTAAGAGCGATTTCAGTTTTTAAGTGTTGAGGCTTTGATAAGAGTAAGTAGTTAGTTTTAAAAGTAAAGTGAAGAAGATAAGTAAGAAAAGTAAGAAAAGAAGAGTGATCTCAGTTTTTAAGTGTTGAAGCTTTGTTAAGAGTAAGTAGTTAGTTTTAAAAGTAATGTGAAGAAGATAAGTAAGAAAAGAAGAGTGATTTCAGTTTTTAAGTGTTGAAGCTTTGATAAGAGTAAGTAGTTAGTTTTAAAAGTAAAGTGAAGAAGATAAGTAAGAAAAGAAGAGTGATTTCAGTTTTTAAGTGTTGAGGCTTTGATAAGAGTAAGTAGTTAGTTTTAAAAGTAAAGTGAAGAAGATAAGTAAGAAAAGAAGAGTGATTTCAGTTTTTAAGTGTTGAAGCTTTGTTAAGAGTGAGTAGTTAGTTTTAAAAGTAAAGTGAAGAAGATAAGTAAGAAAAGAAGAGTGATTTCAGTTTTTAAGTGTTGAAGCTTTGATAAGAGTAAGTAGTTAGTTTTAAAAGTAAAGTGAAGAAGATAAGTAAGAAAAGAAGAGTGATTTCAGTTTTTAAGTGTTGAAGCTTTGATAAGATTAAGTAGTTAGTTTTAAAAGTAAAGTGAAGAAGATAAGTAAGAAAAGAAGAGTGATTTCAGTTTTTAAGTGTTGAAGCTTTGATAAGAGTAAGTAGTTAGTTTTAAAAGTAAAGTGAAGAAGAAAAGTAAGAAAAGAAGATTGATTTCAGTTTTTAAGTGTTGAAGCTTTGATAAGAGTAAGTAGTTAGTTTTAAAAGTAAAGTGAAGAAGATAAGTAAGAAAAGAAGAGTGATTTCAGTTTTTAAGTGTTGAAGCTTTTATAAGAGTAAGTAGTTAGTTTTAAAAGTAAAGTGAAGAAGATAAGTAAGAAAAGAAGAGTGATTTCAGTTTTTAAGTGTTGAAGCTTTGATAAGAGTAGTTAGTTTAAAAAATAAAGTGAAGAAGAAAAGTAAGAAAAGAAGAGTGATTTCAGTTTTTAAGTGTTGAAGCTTTGATAAGAGTAAGTAGTTAGTTTTAAAAGTAAAGTGAAGAAGAAAAGTAGGAAAAGAAGAGTGATTTCAGTTTTTAAGTGTTGAAGCTTTGATAAGAGTAAGTAGTTAGTTTTAAAAGTAAAGTGAAGAAGATAAGCAAGAAAAGAAGAGTGATTTCAGTTTTTAAGTGTTGAAGCTTTGTTAAGAGTGAGTAGTTAGTTTTAAAAGTAAAGTGAAGAAGATAAGTAATAAAAGTAAGAAAAGAAGAGTGATTTAAGTTTTTAAGTCTTGAAGCTTTGATAAGAGTAGTTAGTTTAAAAAGTAAAGTGAAGAAGATAAGTAAGAAAAGTAAGAAAAGTAAGAGCGATTTCAGTTTTTAAGTGTTGAAGCTTTGTTAAGAGTGAGTAGTTAGTTTTAAAAGTAAATTGAAGAAGATAAGTAAGAAAAGTAAGAAAAGTAAGATCGATTTCAGTTTTTAAGTGTTGAAGCTTTGTTAAGAGTGAGTAGTTAGTTTTAAAAGTAAAGTGAAGAAGATAAATAATAAAAGTAAGAAAAGAAGAGTGATTTCAGTTTTTAAGTGTTGAAGCTTTGATAAGAGTAAGTAGTTAGTTTTAAAAGTAAAGTGAAGAAGATAAGTAAGAAAAGAAGAGTGATTTAATTTTTTAAGTGTTGAAGCTTTGATGAGAGTAAGTAGTTAGTTTTAAAAGTAAAGTGAAGAAGAAAAGTAAGAAAAGAAGAGTGATTTCAGTTTTTAAGTGTTGGAAGCTTTGATAAGAGTAGTTAGTTTAAAAAGTAAAGTGAAGAAGAAAAGTAAGAAAAGAAGAGTGATTTGAGTTTTGAAGTGTTGAAGCTTTGATAAGAGTAGTTAGTTTAAAAAGTAAAGTGAAGAAGAAAAGTAAGAAAAGAAGAGTGATTTCAGTTTTGAAGTGTTGAAGCTTTGATAAGAGTAGTTAGTTTAAAAAGTAAAGTGAAGAAGAAAAGTAAGAATAGAAGAGTGATTTCAGTTTTGAAGTGTTGAAGCTTTGATAAGAGTAGTTAGTTTAAAAAATAAAGTGAAGAAGAAAAGTAAGAAAAGAAGAGTGATTTCAGTTTTGAAGTGTTGAAGCTTTGATAAGAGTAGTTAGTTTAAAAAGTAAAGTGAAGAAGAAAAGTAAGAAAAGAAGAGTGATTTCAGTTTTGAAGTGTTGAAGCTTTGATAAGAGTAGTTAGTTTAAAAAGTAAAGTGAAGAAGATAAGTAATAAAAGTAAGAAAAGAAGAGTGATTTCAGTTTTGAAGTGTTGAAGCTTTGATAAGAGTAGTTAGTTTAAAAAGTAAAGTGAAGAAGAAAAGTAAGAAAAGAAGAGTGATTTCAGTTTTGAAGTGTTGAAGCTTTGATAAGAGTAGTTAGTTTAAAAAGTAAAGTGAAGAAGAAAAGTAAGAAAAGAAGAGTGATTTCAGTTTTGAAGTGTTGAAGCTTTGATAAGAGTAGTTAGTTTAAAAAGTAAAGTGAAGAAGAAAAGTAAGAAAAGAAGAGTGATTTCAGTTTTGAAGTGTTGAAGCTTTGATAAGAGTAGTTAGTTTAAAAAGTAAAGTGAAGAAGAAAAGTAAGAAAAGAAGAGTGATTTCAGTTTTGAAGTGTTGAAGCTTTGATAAGATAGATAGTTTAAAAAGTAAAGTGAAGAAGAAAAGTAAGAATAGAAGAGTGATTTCAGTTTTAGAGGGTTGAAGCTTTGATAAGATAGATAGTTTAAAAAGTAAAGTGAAGAAGAAAAGTAAGAAAAGAAGAGTGATTTCAGTTTTAGAGGGTTGAAGCTTTGATAAGATAGATAGTTTAAAAAGTAAAGTGAAGAAGAAAAATAAGAAAAGAAGAGTGATTTCAGTTTTGAAGTGTTGAAGCTTTGATAAGATAGATAGTTTAAAAAGTAAAGTGAAGAAGAAAAGTAAGAAAAGAAGAGTGATTTCAGTTTTGAAGTGTTGAAGCTTTGATAAGAGTAGTTGGTTTTAAAAGTAAAGTGAAGAAGAAAAGTAAGAAAAGAAGAGTGATTTCAGTTTTGAAGTGTTGAAGCTTTGATAAGAGTAGTTAGTTTTAAAAGTAAAGTGAAGAAGAAAAGTAAGAAAAGAAGAGTGATTTCAGTTTTGAAGTGTTGAAGCTTTGATAAGAGTAGTTAGTTTTAAAAGTAAAGTGAAGAAGAAAAGTAAGAAAAGAAGAGTGATTTCAGTTTTGAAGTGTTGAAGCTTTGATAAGAGTAGTTAGTTTTAAAAGTAAAGTGAAGAAGAAAAGTAAGAAAAGAAGAGTGATTTCAGTTTTAGAGGGTTGAAGCTTTGATAAGATAGATAGTTTAAAAAGTAAAGTGAAGAAGAAAAGTAAGAAAAGAAGAGTGATTTCAGTTTTGAAGTGTTGAAGCTTTGATAAGATAGATAGTTTAAAAAGTAAAGTGAAGAAGAAAAATAAGAAAAGAAGAGTGATTTCAGTTTTGAAGTGTTGAAGCTTTGATAAGATAGATAGTTTAAAAAGTAAAGTGAAGAAGAAAAGTAAGAAAAGAAGAGTGATTTCAGTTTTGAAGTGTTGAAGCTTTGATAAGAGTAGTTAGTTTTAAAAGTAAAGTGAAGAAGAAAAGTAAGAAAAGAAGAGTGATTTCAGTTTTGAAGTGTTGAAGCTTTGATAAGAGTAGTTAGTTTAAAAAGTAAAGTGAAGAAGAAAAGTAAGAAAAGAAGAGTGATTTCAGTTTTGAAGTGTTGAAGCTTTGATAAGAGTAGTTAGTTTAAAAAGTAAAGTGAAGAAGAAAAGTAAGAATAGAAGAGTGATTTCAGTTTTGAAGTGTTGAAGCTTTGATAAGAGTAGTTAGTTTAAAAAGTAAAGTGAAGAAGAAAAGTAAGAAAAGAAGAGTGATTTCAGTTTTGAAGTGTTGAAGCTTTGATAAGAGTAGTTAGTTTAAAAAGTAAAGTGAAGAAGAAAAGTAAGAAAAGAAGAGTGATTTGAGTTTTGAAGTGTTGAAGCTTTGATAAGAGTAGTTAGTTTAAAAAGTAAAGTGAAGAAGAAAAGTAAGAAAAGAAGAGTGATTTCAGTTTTGAAGTGTTGAAGCTTTGATAAGAGTAGTTAGTTTAAAAAGTAAAGTGAAGAAGATAAGTAATAAAAGTAAGAAAAGAAGAGTGATTTCAGTTTTGAAGTGTTGAAGCTTTGATAAGAGTAGTTAGTTTAAAAAGTAAAGTGAAGAAGAAAAGTAAGAAAAGAAGAGTGATTTCAGTTTTGAAGTGTTGAAGCTTTGATAAGAGTAGTTAGTTTAAAAAGTAAAGTGAAGAAGAAAAGTAAGAAAAGAAGAGTGATTTCAGTTTTGAAGTGTTGAAGCTTTGATAAGAGTAGTTAGTTTAAAAAGTAAAGTGAAGAAGATAAGTAATAAAAGTAAGAAAAGAAGAGTGATTTCAGTTTTGAAGTTTTGGAAGCTTTGATAAGAGTAGTTAGTTTTAAAAGTAAAGTGAAGAAGAAAAGTAAGAAAAGAAGAGTGATTTCAGTTTTGAAGTGTTGGAAGCTTTGATAAGAGTAGTTAGTTTAAAAGTAAAGTGAAGAAGAAAAGTAAGAAAAGAAGAGTGATTTCAGTTTTAGAGGGTTGAAGCTTTGATAAGATAGATAGTTTAAAAAGTAAAGTGAAGAAGAAAAGTAAGAAAAGAAGAGTGATTTGAGTTTTGAAGTGTTGAAGCTTTGATAAGAGTAGTTAGTTTAAAAAGTAAAGTGAAGAAGAAAAGTAAGAATAGAAGACTGATTTCAGTTTTGAAGTGTTGGAAGCTTTGATAAGAGTAGTTAGTTTAAAAAGTAAAGTGAAGAAGAAAAGTAAGAAAAGAAGAGTGATTTCAGTTTTGAAGTGTTGAAGCTTTGATAAGAGTAGTTAGTTTAAAAAGTAAAGTGAAGAAGAAAAGTAAGAAAAGAAGAGTGATTTCAGTTTTGAAGTGTTGAAGCTTTGATAAGAGTAGTTAGTTTAAAAAGTAAAGTGAAGAAGAAAAGTAAGAATAGAAGAGTGATTTCAGTTTTGAAGTGTTGAAGCTTTGATAAGAGTAGTTAGTTTAAAAAGTAAAGTGAAGAAGAAAAGTAAGAAAAGAAGAGTGATTTCAGTTTTTAAGTGTTGGAAGCTTTGATAAGAGTAGTTAGTTTAAAAAGTAAAGTGAAGAAGAAAAGTAAGAAAAGAAGAGTGATTTCAGTTTTGAAGTGTTGAAGCTTTGATAAGAGTAGTTAGTTTAAAAAGTAAAGTGAAGAAGAAAAGTAAGAATAGAAGAGTGATTTCAGTTTTGAAGTGTTGAAGCTTTGATAAGAGTAGTTAGTTTAAAAAGTAAAGTGAAGAAGAAAAGTAAGAAAAGAAGAGTTTTGATTTCTTTGATAAGAGTAGTTAGTTTTAAAAGTTTTGAAGTAGAGGGTTGAAGCTTTGATAAGATAGTTAGTTTAAAAAAGTAAAGTGAAGAAGAAAAGTAAGAAAAGAAGAGTGATTTCAGTTTTGAAGTGTTGAAGCTTTGATAAGAGTAGTTAGTTTAAAAAGTAAAGTGAAGAAGAAAAGTAAGAAAAGAAGAGTGATTTCAGTTTTGAAGTGTTGAAGCTTTGATAAGAGTAGTTAGTTTAAAAAGTAAAGTGAAGAAGAAAAGTAAGAAAAGAAGAGTGATTTGAGTTTTGAAGTGTTGAAGCTTTGATAAGAGTAGTTAGTTTAAAAAGTAAAGTGAAGAAGAAAAGTAAGAAAAGAAGAGTGATTTCAGTTTTGAAGTGTTGAAGCTTTGATAAGAGTAGTTAGTTTAAAAAGTAAAGTGAAGAAGAAAAGTAAGAAAAGAAGAGTGATTTCAGTTTTGAAGTGTTGGAAGCTTTGATAAGAGTAGTTAGTTTAAAAAGTAAAGTGAAGAAGAAAAGTAAGAAAAGAAGAGTGATTTCAGTTTTGAAGTGTTGAAGCTTTGATAAGAGTAGTTAGTTTAAAAAGTAAAGTGAAGAAGAAAAGTAAGAAAAGAAGAGTGATTTCAGTTTTGAAGTGTTGAAGCTTTGATAAGAGTAGTTAGTTTAAAAAGTAAAGTGAGGAAGAAAAGTAAGAATAGAAGACTGATTTCAGTTTTGAAGTGTTGAAGCTTTGATAAGAGTAGTTAGTTTAAAAAGTAAAGTGAAGAAGAAAAGTAAGAAAAGAAGAGTGATTTCAGTTTTGAAGTGTTGAAGCTTTGATAAGAGTAGTTAGTTTAAAAAATAAAGTGAAGAAGAAAAGTAAGAAAAGAAGAGTGATTTCAGTTTTGAAGTGTTGGAAGCTATGATAAGAGTAGTTAGTTTAAAAAGTAAAGTGAAGAAGAAAAGTAAGAAAAGAAGAGTGATTTCAGTTTTGAAGTGTAAGAAGCTTTGATAAGAGTAGTTAGTTTAAAAAGTAAAGTGAAGAAGAAAAGTAAGAAAAGAAGAGTGATTTCAGTTTTGAAGTGTTGAAGCTTTGATAAGAGTAGTTAGTTTAAAAAGTAAAGTGAAGAAGAAAAGTAAGAATAGAAGACTGATTTCAGTTTTAGAGGGTTGAAGCTTTGATAAGAGTAGTTAGTTTAAAAAGTAAAGTGAAGAAGAAAAGTAAGAAAAGAAGAGTGATTTCAGTTTTGAAGTGTTGAAGCTTTGATAAGAGTAGTTAGTTTAAAAAGTAAAGTGAAGAAGAAAAGTAAGAATAGAAGAGTGATTTCAGTTTTGAAGTGTTGAAGCTTTGATAAGAGTAGTTAGTTTAAAAAGTAAAGTGAAGAAGAAAAGTAAGAAAAGAAGAGTGATTTCAGTTTTGAAGTGTTGAAGCTTTGATAAGAGTAGTTAGTTTAAAAAGTAAAGTGAAGAAGAAAAGTAAGAAAAGAAGAGTGATTTCAGTTTTGAAGTGTTGAAGCTTTGATAAGAGTAGTTAGTTTAAAAAGTAAAGTGAAGAAGAAAAGTAAGAAAAGAAGAGTGATTTCAGTTTTGAAGTGTTGAAGCTTTGATAAGAGTAGTTAGTTTAAAAAGTAAAGTGAAGAAGAAAAGTAAGAAAAGAAGAGTGATTTCAGTTTTGAAGTGTTGGAAGCTTTGATAAGAGTAGTTAGTTTAAAAAGTAAAGTGAAGAAGAAAAGTAAGAAAAGAAGAGTGATTTCAGTTTTGAAGTGTTGAAGCTTTGATAAGAGTAGTTAGTTTAAAAAGTAAAGTGAAGAAGAAAAGTAAGAAAAGAAGAGTGATTTCAGTTTTGAAGTGTTGAAGCTTTGATAAGAGTAGTTAGTTTTAAAAGTAAAGTGAAGAAGAAAAGTAAGAAAAGAAGAGTGATTTCAGTTTTGAAGTGTTGGAAGCTTTGATAAGAGTAGTTAGTTTAAAAGTAAAGTGAAGAAGAAAAGTAAGAAAAGAAGAGTGATTTCAGTTTTGAAGTGTTGAAGCTTTGATAAGAGTAGTTAGTTTAAAAAGTAAAGTGAAGAAGAAAAGTAAGAAAAGAAGAGTGATTTGAGTTTTGAAGTGTTGAAGCTTTGATAAGAGTAGTTAGTTTAAAAAGTAAAGTGAAGAAGAAAAGTAAGAAAAGAAGAGTGATTTCAGTTTTGAAGTGTTGAAGCTTTGATAAGATAGATAGTTTAAAAAGTAAAGTGAAGAAGAAAAGTAAGAAAAGAAGAGTGATTTCAGTTTTGAAGTGTTGAAGCTTTGATAAGAGTAGTTAGTTTAAAAAGTAAAGTGAAGAAGAAAAGTAAGAAAAGAAGAGTGATTTCAGTTTTGAAGTGTTGAAGCTTTGATAAGAGTAGTTAGTTTAAAAAGTAAAGTGAAGAAGAAAAGTAAGAATAGAAGAGTGATTTCAGTTTTGAAGTTTTGGAAGCTTTGATAAGAGTAGTTAGTTTAAAAAGTAAAGTGAAGAAGAAAAGTAAGAAAAGAAGAGTGATTTCAGTTTTAGAAGGGTTGAAGCTTTGATAAGATAGTAGTTAGTTTAAAAGTAAAGTGAAGAAGAAAAGTAAGAAAAGAAGAGTGATTTCAGTTTTGAAGTTTTGGAAGCTTTGATAAGAGTAGTTAGTTTAAAAAGTAAAGTGAAGAAGAAAAGTAAGAAAAGAAGAGTGATTTCAGTTTTGAAGTGTTGAAGCTTTGATAAGAGTAGTTAGTTTAAAAAGTAAAGTGAAGAAGAAAAGTAAGAAAAGAAGAGTGATTTCAGTTTTGAAGTGTTGGAAGCTTTGATAAGAGTAGTTAGTTTTAAAAGTAAAGTGAAGAAGAAAAGTAAGAAAAGAAGAGTGATTTCAGTTTTGAAGTGTTGAAGCTTTGATAAGAGTAGTTAGTTTAAAAAGTAAAGTGAAGAAGAAAAGTAAGAAAAGAAGAGTGATTTCAGTTTTTGAGTGTTGAAGCTTTGATAAGATAGATAGTTTAAAAAGTAAAGTGAAAAAGAAAAGTAAGAAAAGAAGAGTGATTTCAGTTTTGAAGTTTTGAAGCTTTGATAAGAGTAGTTAGTTTTAAAAGTAAAGTGAAGAAGAAAAATAAGAAAAGAAGAGTGATTTCAGTTTTTGAGGGTTGAAGCTTTGATAAGATAGATAGTTTAAAAGTAAAGTGAAGAAGAAAAGTAAGAAAAGAAGACTGATTTCAGTTTTGAAGTGTAAGAAGCTTTGATAAGAGTAGTTAGTTTAAAAAGTAAAGTGAAGAAGAAAAGTAAGAAAAGAAGAGTGATTTCAGTTTTGAAGTGTTGGAAGCTTTGATAAGAGTAGTTAGTTTAAAAGTAAAGTGAAGAAGAAAAGTAAGAAAAGAAGAGTGATTTCAGTTTTGAAGTGTTGAAGCTTTGATAAGAGTAGTTAGTTTTAAAAGTAAAGTGAAGAAGAAAAGTAAGAAAAGAAGAGTGATTTCAGTTTTGAAGTGTAAGAAGCTTTGATAAGAGTAGTTAGTTTAAAAAGTAAAGTGAAAAAGAAAAGTAAGAAAAGAAGAGTGATTTCAGTTTTGAAGTGTTGAAGCTTTGATAAGAGTAGTTAGTTTAAAAATAAAGTGAAGAAGAAAAGTAAGAAAAGAAGACTGATTTCAGTTTTGAAGTGTTGAAGCTTTGATAAGAGTAGTTAGTTTAAAAAGTAAAGTGAAGAAGAAAAGTAAGAAAAGAAGAGTGATTTCAGTTTTGAAGTGTTGAAGCTTTGATAAGAGTAGTTAGTTTAAAAAGTAAAGTGAAGAAGAAAAGTAAGAAAAGAAGAGTGATTTCAGTTTTGAAGTGTTGAAGCTTTGATAAGAGTAGTTAGTTTAAAAAGTAAAGTGAAGAAGAAAAGTAAGAAAAGAAGAGTGATTTCAGTTTTGAAGTGTTGAAGCTTTGATAAGAGTAGTTAGTTTAAAAAGTAAAGTGAAGAAGAAAAGTAAGAAAAGAAGAGTGATTTCAGTTTTGAAGTGTTGGAAGCTTTGATAAGAGTAGTTAGTTTAAAAAGTAAAGTGAAGAAGAAAAGTAAGAATAGAAGAGTGATTTCAGTTTTGAAGTGTTGAAGCTTTGATAAGAGTAGTTAGTTTAAAAAGTAAAGTGAAGAAGAAAAGTAAGAAAAGAAGAGTGATTTCAGTTTTGAAGTGTTGAAGCTTTGATAAGAGTAGTTAGTTTAAAAAGTAAAGTGAAGAAGAAAAGTAAGAAAAGAAGAGTGATTTCAGTTTTGAAGTGTTGAAGCTTTGATAAGAGTAGTTAGTTTAAAAAGTAAAGTGAAGAAGAAAAGTAAGAAAAGAAGAGTGATTTCAGTTTTGAAGTGTTGAAGCTTTGATAAGAGTAGTTAGTTTAAAAAGTAAAGTGAAGAAGAAAAGTAAGAAAAGAAGAGTGATTTCAGTTTTGAAGTGTTGAAGCTTTGATAAGAGTAGTTAGTTTAAAAAGTAAAGTGAAGAAGAAAAGTAAGAAAAGAAGAGTGATTTCAGTTTTGAAGTGTTGAAGCTTTGATAAGAGTAGTTAGTTTAAAAAGTAAAGTGAAGAAGAAAAGTAAGAAAAGAAGAGTGATTTCAGTTTTGAAGTGTTGAAGCTTTGATAAGATAGTTAGTTTAAAAAGTAAAGTGAAGAAGAAAAGTAAGAAAAGAAGAGTGATTTCAGTTTTGAAGTGTTGAAGCTTTGATAAGATAGATAGTTTAAAAAGTAAAGTGAAGAAGAAAAGTAAGAAAAGAAGAGTGATTTCAGTTTTGAAGTGTTGAAGCTTTGATAAGAGTAGTTAGTTTAAAAAGTAAAGTGAAGAAGAAAAGTAAGAAAAGAAGAGTGATTTCAGTTTTGAAGTGTTGAAGCTTTGATAAGAGTAGTTAGTTTAAAAAGTAAAGTGAAGAAGAAAAGTAAGAAAAGAAGAGTGATTTCAGTTTTGAAGTGTTGAAGCTTTGATAAGAGTAGTTAGTTTTAAAAGTAAAGTGAAGAAGAAAAGTAAGAAAAGAAGAGTGATTTCAGTTTTGAAGTGTTGAAGCTTTGATAAGAGTAGTTAGTTTAAAAAGTAAAGTGAAGAAGAAAAGTAAGAAAAGAAGAGTGATTTCAGTTTTGAAGTGTTGAAGCTTTGATAAGAGTAGTTAGTTTAAAAAGTAAAGTGAAGAAGAAAAGTAAGAAAAGAAGAGTGATTTCAGTTTTGAAGTGTTGAAGCTTTGATAAGAGTAGTTAGTTTAAAAAGTAAAGTGAAGAAGAAAAGTAAGAAAAGAAGAGTGATTTCAGTTTTGAAGTGTTGAAGCTTTGATAAGAGTAGTTAGTTTAAAAAGTAAAGTGAAGAAGAAAAGTAAGAAAAGAAGAGTGATTTCAGTTTTGAAGTGTTGAAGCTTTGATAAGAGTAGTTAGTTTAAAAAGTAAAGTGAAGAAGAAAAGTAAGAAAAGAAGAGTGATTTCAGTTTTGAAGTGTTGAAGCTTTGATAAGAGTAGTTAGTTTAAAAAGTAAAGTGAAGAAGAAAAGTAAGAAAAGAAGAGTGATTTCAGTTTTGAAGTGTTGAAGCTTTGATAAGAGTAGTTAGTTTAAAAAGTAAAGTGAAGAAGAAAAGTAAGAAAAGAAGAGTGATTTCAGTTTTGAAGTGTTGAAGCTTTGATAAGAGTAGTTAGTTTAAAAAGTAAAGTGAAGAAGAAAAGTAAGAAAAGAAGAGTGATTTCAGTTTTGAAGTGTTGAAGCTTTGATAAGAGTAGTTAGTTTAAAAAGTAAAGTGAAGAAGAAAAGTAAGAAAAGAAGAGTGATTTCAGTTTTGAAGTGTTGAAGCTTTGATAAGAGTAGTTAGTTTAAAAAGTAAAGTGAAGAAGAAAAGTAAGAAAAGAAGAGTGATTTCAGTTTTGAAGTGTTGAAGCTTTGATAAGAGTAGTTAGTTTAAAAAGTAAAGTGAAGAAGAAAAGTAAGAAAAGAAGAGTGATTTCAGTTTTGAAGTGTTGAAGCTTTGATAAGAGTAGTTAGTTTAAAAAGTAAAGTGAAGAAGAAAAGTAAGAAAAGAAGAGTGATTTCAGTTTTGAAGTGTTGAAGCTTTGATAAGAGTAGTTAGTTTAAAAAGTAAAGTGAAGAAGAAAAGTAAGAAAAGAAGAGTGATTTCAGTTTTGAAGTGTTGAAGCTTTGATAAGAGTAGTTAGTTTAAAAAGTAAAGTGAAGAAGAAAAGTAAGAAAAGAAGAGTGATTTCAGTTTTGAAGTGTTGAAGCTTTGATAAGAGTAGTTAGTTTAAAAAGTAAAGTGAAGAAGAAAAGTAAGAAAAGAAGAGTGATTTCAGTTTTGAAGTGTTGAAGCTTTGATAAGAGTAGTTAGTTTAAAAAGTAAAGTGAAGAAGAAAAGTAAGAAAAGAAGAGTGATTTCAGTTTTGAAGTGTTGAAGCTTTGATAAGAGTAGTTAGTTTAAAAAGTAAAGTGAAGAAGAAAAGTAAGAAAAGAAGAGTGATTTCAGTTTTGAAGTGTTGAAGCTTTGATAAGAGTAGTTAGTTTAAAAAGTAAAGTGAAGAAGAAAAGTAAGAAAAGAAGAGTGATTTCAGTTTTGAAGTGTTGAAGCTTTGATAAGAGTAGTTAGTTTAAAAAGTAAAGTGAAGAAGAAAAGTAAGAAAAGAAGAGTGATTTCAGTTTTGAAGTGTTGAAGCTTTGATAAGAGTAGTTAGTTTAAAAAGTAAAGTGAAGAAGAAAAGTAAGAAAAGAAGAGTGATTTCAGTTTTGAAGTGTTGAAGCTTTGATAAGAGTAGTTAGTTTAAAAAGTAAAGTGAAGAAGAAAAGTAAGAAAAGAAGAGTGATTTCAGTTTTGAAGTGTTGAAGCTTTGATAAGAGTAGTTAGTTTAAAAAGTAAAGTGAAGAAGAAAAGTAAGAAAAGAAGAGTGATTTCAGTTTTGAAGTGTTGAAGCTTTGATAAGAGTAGTTAGTTTAAAAAGTAAAGTGAAGAAGAAAAGTAAGAAAAGAAGAGTGATTTCAGTTTTGAAGTGTTGAAGCTTTGATAAGAGTAGTTAGTTTAAAAAGTAAAGTGAAGAAGAAAAGTAAGAAAAGAAGAGTGATTTCAGTTTTGAAGTGTTGAAGCTTTGATAAGAGTAGTTAGTTTAAAAAGTAAAGTGAAGAAGAAAAGTAAGAAAAGAAGAGTGATTTCAGTTTTGAAGTGTTGAAGCTTTGATAAGAGTAGTTAGTTTAAAAAGTAAAGTGAAGAAGAAAAGTAAGAAAAGAAGAGTGATTTCAGTTTTGAAGTGTTGAAGCTTTGATAAGATAGATAGTTTAAAAAGTAAAGTGAAAAAGAAAAGTAAGAAAAGAAGAGTGATTTCAGTTTTGAAGTGTTGAAGCTTTGATAAGAGTAGTTAGTTTAAAAAGTAAAGTGAAGAAGAAAAGTAAGAAAAGAAGAGTGATTTCAGTTTTGAAGTTTTGGAAGCTTTGATAAGAGTAGTTAGTTTTAAAAGTAAAGTGAAGAAGAAAAGTAAGAAAAGAAGAGTGATTTCAGTTTTGAAGTGTTGAAGCTTTGATAAGAGTAGTTAGTTTAAAAAGTAAAGTGAAGAAGAAAAGTAAGAAAAGAAGAGTGATTTCAGTTTTGAAGTGTTGAAGCTTTGATAAGAGTAGTTAGTTTAAAAAGTAAAGTGAAGAAGAAAAGTAAGAAAAGAAGAGTGATTTCAGTTTTGAAGTGTTGAAGCTTTGATAAGAGTAGTTAGTTTAAAAAGTAAAGTGAAGAAGAAAAGTAAGAAAAGAAGAGTGATTTCAGTTTTGAAGTGTTGAAGCTTTGATAAGAGTAGTTAGTTTAAAAAGTAAAGTGAAAAAGAAAAGTAAGAAAAGAAGAGTGATTTCAGTTTTGAAGTGTTGAAGCTTTGATAAGAGTAGTTAGTTTAAAAGTAAAGTGAAGAAGAAAAGTAAGAAAAGAAGAGTGATTTCAGTTTTGAAGTGTTGAAGCTTTGATAAGAGTAGTTAGTTTAAAAAGTAAAGTGAAGAAGAAAAGTAAGAAAAGAAGAGTGATTTCAGTTTTGAAGTGTTGAAGCTTTGATAAGAGTAGTTAGTTTAAAAAGTAAAGTGAAGAAGAAAAGTAAGAAAAGAAGAGTGATTTCAGTTTTGAAGTGTTGAAGCTTTGATAAGAGTAGTTAGTTTAAAAAGTAAAGTGAAGAAGAAAAGTAAGAAAAGAAGAGTGATTTCAGTTTTGAAGTGTTGAAGCTTTGATAAGAGTAGTTAGTTTAAAAAGTAAAGTGAAGAAGAAAAGTAAGAAAAGAAGAGTGATTTCAGTTTTGAAGTGTTGAAGCTTTGATAAGAGTAGTTAGTTTAAAAAGTAAAGTGAAGAAGAAAAGTAAGAAAAGAAGAGTGATTTCAGTTTTGAAGTGTTGAAGCTTTGATAAGAGTAGTTAGTTTTAAAAGTAAAGTGAAGAAGAAAAGTAAGAAAAGAAGAGTGATTTCAGTTTTGAAGTGTTGAAGCTTTGATAAGAGTAGTTAGTTTAAAAGTAAAGTGAAGAAGAAAAGTAAGAAAAGAAGAGTGATTTCAGTTTTGAAGTGTTGAAGCTTTGATAAGAGTAGTTAGTTTAAAAAGTAAAGTGAAGAAGAAAAGTAAGAAAAGAAGAGTGATTTCAGTTTTGAAGTGTTGAAGCTTTGATAAGAGTAGTTAGTTTAAAAAGTAAAGTGAAGAAGAAAAGTAAGAAAAGAAGAGTGATTTCAGTTTTAGAGGGTTGAAGCTTTGATAAGAGTAGATAGTTTAAAAAGTAAAGTGAAGAAGAAAAGTAAGAAAAGAAGAGTGATTTCAGTTTTGAAGTGTTGAAGCTTTGATAAGAGTAGTTAGTTTAAAAAGTAAAGTGAAGAAGAAAAGTAAGAAAAGAAGAGTGATTTCAGTTTTGAAGTGTTGAAGCTTTGATAAGAGTAGTTAGTTTAAAAAGTAAAGTGAAGAAGAAAAGTAAGAAAAGAAGAGTGATTTCAGTTTTGAAGTGTTGAAGCTTTGATAAGATAGATAGTTTAAAAAGTAAAGTGAAAAAGAAAAGTAAGAAAAGAAGAGTGATTTCAGTTTTGAAGTTTTGGAAGCTTTGATAAGAGTAGTTAGTTTAAAAAGTAAAGTGAAGAAGAAAAGTAAGAAAAGAAGAGTGATTTCAGTTTTGAAGTGTTGAAGCTTTGATAAGAGTAGTTAGTTTAAAAAGTAAAGTGAAGAAGAAAAGTAAGAAAAGAAGAGTGATTTCAGTTTTGAAGTGTTGAAGCTTTGATAAGAGTAGTTAGTTTAAAAAGTAAAGTGAAGAAGAAAAGTAAGAAAAGAAGAGTGATTTCAGTTTTGAAGTGTTGAAGCTTTGATAAGAGTAGTTAGTTTAAAAAGTAAAGTGAAGAAGAAAAGTAAGAAAAGAAGAGTGATTTCAGTTTTGAGAGGGTTGAAGCTTTGATAAGAGTAGTTAGTTTAAAAAGTAAAGTGAAGAAGAAAAGTAAGAAAAGAAGAGTGATTTCAGTTTTGAAGTGTTGAAGCTTTGATAAGAGTAGTTAGTTTAAAAAGTAAAGTGAAGAAGAAAAGTAAGAAAAGAAGAGTGATTTCAGTTTTGAAGTGTTGGAAGCTTTGATAAGAGTAGTTAGTTTAAAAAGTAAAGTGAAGAAGAAAAGTAAGAAAAGAAGAGTGATTTCAGTTTTGAAGTGTTGAAGCTTTGATAAGAGTAGTTAGTTTAAAAAGTAAAGTGAAGAAGAAAAGTAAGAAAAGAAGAGTGATTTCAGTTTTGAAGTGTTGAAGCTTTGATAAGAGTAGTTAGTTTAAAAAGTAAAGTGAAGAAGAAAAGTAAGAAAAGAAGAGTGATTTCAGTTTTAGAGGGTTGAAGCTTTGATAAGATAGTTAGTTTAAAAAGTAAAGTGAAGAAGAAAAGTAAGAAAAGAAGAGTGATTTCAGTTTTGAAGTGTTGAAGCTTTGATAAGAGTAGTTAGTTTAAAAGTAAAGTGAAGAAGAAAAGTAAGAAAAGAAGAGTGATTTCAGTTTTGAAGTGTTGAAGCTTTGATAAGAGTAGTTAGTTTTAAAAGTAAAGTGAAGAAGAAAAGTAAGAAAAGAAGAGTGATTTCAGTTTTAGAGGGTTGAAGCTTTGATAAGATAGATAGTTTAAAAAGTAAAGTGAAGAAGAAAAGTAAGAAAAGAAGAGTGATTTCAGTTTTGAAGTGTTGAAGCTTTGATAAGAGTAGTTAGTTTAAAAAGTAAAGTGAAGAAGAAAAGTAAGAAAAGAAGAGTGATTTCAGTTTTGAAGTGTTGAAGCTTTGATAAGAGTAGTTAGTTTAAAAAGTAAAGTGAAGAAGAAAAGTAAGAAAAGAAGAGTGATTTCAGTTTTGAAGTGTTGAAGCTTTGATAAGAGTAGTTAGTTTAAAAAGTAAAGTGAAGAAGAAAAGTAAGAAAAGAAGAGTGATTTCAGTTTTGAAGTGTTGGAAGCTTTGATAAGAGTAGTTAGTTTAAAAAGTAAAGTGAAGAAGAAAAGTAAGAAAAGAAGAGTGATTTCAGTTTTGAAGTGTTGAAGCTTTGATAAGAGTAGTTAGTTTTAAAAGTAAAGTGAAGAAGAAAAGTAAGAAAAGAAGAGTGATTTGAGTTTTGAAGTGTTGAAGCTTTGATAAGAGTAGTTAGTTTAAAAAGTAAAGTGAAGAAGAAAAGTAAGAAAAGAAGAGTGATTTCAGTTTTGAAGTGTTGAAGCTTTGATAAGAGTAGATAGTTTTAAAAGTAAAGTGAAGAAGAAAAGTAAGAAAAGAAGAGTGATTTCAGTTTTGAAGTGTTGAAGCTTTGATAAGAGTAGTTAGTTTAAAAAGTAAAGTGAAGAAGAAAAGTAAGAAAAGAAGAGTGATTTCAGTTTTGAAGTGTTGAAGCTTTGATAAGAGTAGTTAGTTTAAAAAGTAAAGTGAAGAAGAAAAGTAAGAAAAGAAGACTGATTTCAGTTTTGAAGTGTTGAAGCTTTGATAAGAGTAGTTAGTTTAAAAAGTAAAGTGAAGAAGAAAAGTAAGAAAAGAAGAGTGATTTCAGTTTTGAAGTGTTGGAAGCTTTGATAAGAGTAGTTAGTTTAAAAAGTAAAGTGAAGAAGAAAAGTAAGAAAAGAAGAGTGATTTCAGTTTTGAAGTGTTGAAGCTTTGATAAGAGTAGTTAGTTTAAAAAGTAAAGTGAAGAAGAAAAGTAAGAAAAGAAGAGTGATTTGAGTTTTGAAGTGTTGGAAGCTTTGATAAGAGTAGTTAGTTTAAAAGTAAAGTGAAGAAGAAAAGTAAGAAAAGAAGAGTGATTTCAGTTTTGAAGTGTTGAAGCTTTGATAAGAGTATTTAGTTTAAAAAGAAGTGAAGAAAAAAGTAAGAAAAGAAGAGTGATTTCAGTTTTGAAGTGTTGAAGCTTTGATAAGAGTATTTAGTTTAAAAAGTAAAGTGAAGAAGAAAAGTAAGAAAAGAAGAGTGATTTCAGTTTTGAAGTGTTGAAGCTTTGATAAGAGTAGTTAGTTTAAAAAGTAAAGTGAAGAAGAAAAGTAAGAAAAGAAGAGTGATTTCAGTTTTGAAGTGTAAGAAGCTTTGATAAAAGTAGTTAGTTTTAAAAGTAAAGTGAAGAAGAAAAGTAAGAAAAGAAGAGTGATTTCAGTTTTGAAGTGTTGAAGCTTTGATAAGAGTAGTTAGTTTAAAAAGTAAAGTGAAGAAGAAAAGTAAGAAAAGAAGAGTGATTTCAGTTTTGAAGTGTTGAAGCTTTGATAAGAGTAGTTAGTTTAAAAAGTAAAGTGAAGAAGAAAAGTAAGAAAAGAAGAGTGATTTCAGTTTTGAAGTGTTGGAAGCTTTGATAAGAGTAGTTAGTTTAAAAAGTAAAGTGAAGAAGAAAAGTAAGAAAAGAAGAGTGATTTCAGTTTTGAAGTGTTGAAGCTTTGATAAGAGTAGTTAGTTTAAAAAGTAAAGTGAAAAAGAAAAGTAAGAAAAGAAGAGTGATTTCAGTTTTGAAGTGTTGAAGCTTTGATAAGAGTAGTTAGTTTAAAAAGTAAAGTGAAGAAGAAAAGTAAGAAAAGAAGAGTGATTTCAGTTTTAGAGGGTTGAAGCTTTGATAAGAGTAGTTAGTTTTAAAAAGTAAAGTGAAGAAGAAAAGTAAGAATAGAAGAGTGATTTCAGTTTTGAAGTGTTGAAGCTTTGATAAGAGTAGTTAGTTTTAAAAGTAAAGTGAAGAAGAAAAGTAAGAAAAGAAGAGTGATTTCAGTTTTGAAGTGTTGGAAGCTTTGATAAGAGTAGTTAGTTTAAAAAGTAAAGTGAAGAAGAAAAGTAAGAAAAGAAGACTGATTTCAGTTTTGAAGGGTTGAAGCTTTGATAAGAGTAGATAGTTTAAAAAGTAAAGTGAAGAAGAAAAGTAAGAAAAGAAGAGTGATTTCAGTTTTGAAGTGTTGAAGCTTTGATAAGAGTAGTTAGTTTAAAAAGTAAAGTGAAGAAGAAAAGTAAGAAAAGAAGAGTGATTTCAGTTTTGAAGTGTTGAAGCTTTGATAAGAGTAGTTAGTTTTAAAAGTAAAGTGAAGAAGAAAAGTAAGAAAAGAAGAGTGATTTCAGTTTTGAAGTGTTGGAAGCTTTGATAAGAGTAGTTAGTTTAAAAAGTAAAGTGAAGAAGAAAAGTAAGAAAAGAAGAGTGATTTCAGTTTTGAAGTGTTGAAGCTTTGATAAGAGTAGTTAGTTTAAAAGTAAAGTGAAGAAGAAAAGTAAGAAAAGAAGAGTGATTTCAGTTTTGAAGTGTTGAAGCTTTGATAAGAGTAGTTAGTTTAAAAAGTAAAGTGAAGAAGAAAAGTAAGAAAAGAAGAGTGATTTCAGTTTTAGAGGGTTGAAGCTTTGATAAGATAGATAGTTTAAAAAGTAAAGTGAAGAAGAAAAGTAAGAAAAGAAGAGTGATTTCAGTTTTGAAGTGTTGAAGCTTTGATAAGAGTAGAATAGTTTAAAAAGTAAAGTGAAGAAGAAAAGTAAGAAAAGAAGAGTGATTTCAGTTTTGAAGTTTTGAAGCTTTGATAAGAGTAGTTAGTTTAAAAAGTAAAGTGAAGAAGAAAAGTAAGAAAAGAAGAGTGATTTAAGAGTAGTTTTGAAGTGTAAGAAAAGAAGCTTTGATAAGATAGAGTAGTTAGTTTAAAAAGTAAAGTGAAGAAGAAAAGTAAGAAAAGAAGAGTGATTTCAGTTTTGAAGTGTTGAAGCTTTGATAAGAGTAGTTAGTTTAAAAAGTAAAGTGAAGAAGAAAAGTAAGAAAAGAAGAGTGATTTCAGTTTTGAAGTGTTGAAGCTTTGATAAGAGTAGTTAGTTTAAAAAGTAAAGTGAAGAAGAAAAGTAAGAAAAGAAGAGTGATTTCAGTTTTGAAGTGTTGAAGCTTTGATAAGAGTAGTTAGTTTTAAAAGTAAAGTGAAGAAGAAAAGTAAGAAAAGAAGAGTGATTTCAGTTTTAGAGGGTTGAAGCTTTGATAAGATAGATAGTTTTAAAGTGAAGAAGAAAATAAGTGAGTGTAGCTTTGATAAGAGTTTAGTTTAAAAAGTAAAGTGAAGAAGAAAAGTAAGAAAAGAAGAGTGATTTCAGTTTTGAAGTGTTGAAGCTTTGATAAGAGTAGTTAGTTTAAAAAGTAAAGTGAAGAAGAAAAGTAAGAAAAGAAGACTGATTTCAGTTTTGAAGTGTTGAAGCTTTGATAAGAGTAGTTAGTTTAAAAAGTAAAGTGAAGAAGAAAAGTAAGAAAAGAAGAGTGATTTCAGTTTTGAAGTGTTGGAAGCTTTGATAAGAGTAGTTAGTTTAAAAAGTAAAGTGAAGAAGAAAAGTAAGAAAAGAAGAGTGATTTCAGTTTTGAAGTGTTGAAGCTTTGATAAGAGTAGTTAGTTTAAAAAGTAAAGTGAAGAAGAAAAGTAAGAAAAGAAGAGTGATTTCAGTTTTGAAGTGTTGAAGCTTTGATAAGAGTAGTTAGTTTAAAAAGTAAAGTGAAGAAGAAAAGTAAGAAAAGAAGAGTGATTTCAGTTTTGAAGTGTTGAAGCTTTGATAAGAGTAGTTAGTTTTAAAAGTAAAGTGAAGAAGAAAAGTAAGAAAAGAAGAGTGATTTCAGTTTTGAAGTGTTGAAGCTTTGATAAGAGTAGTTAGTTTAAAAAGTAAAGTGAAGAAGAAAAGTAAGAAAAGAAGAGTGATTTCAGTTTTGAAGTGTTGAAGCTTTGATAAGAGTAGTTAGTTTAAAAAGTAAAGTGAAGAAGAAAAGTAAGAAAAGAAGAGTGATTTCAGTTTTGAAGTGTTGAAGCTTTGATAAGAGTAGTTAGTTTAAAAAGTAAAGTGAAGAAGAAAAGTAAGAAAAGAAGAGTGATTTCAGTTTTGAAGTGTTGGAAGCTTTGATAAGAGTAGTTAGTTTAAAAAGTAAAGTGAAGAAGAAAAGTAAGAAAAGAAGAGTGATTTCAGTTTTGAAGTGTTGAAGCTTTGATAAGAGTAGTTAGTTTAAAAAGTAAAGTGAAGAAGAAAAGTAAGAAAAGAAGAGTGATTTCAGTTTTGAAGTGTTGAAGCTTTGATAAGAGTAGTTAGTTTAAAAAGTAAAGTGAAGAAGAAAAGTAAGAAAAGAAGAGTGATTTCAGTTTTGAAGTGTTGAAGCTTTGATAAGAGTAGTTAGTTTAAAAAGTAAAGTGAAGAAGAAAAGTAAGAAAAGAAGAGTGATTTCAGTTTTGAAGTGTTGAAGCTTTGATAAGAGTAGATAGTTTAAAAAGTAAAGTGAAGAAGAAAAGTAAGAAAAGAAGAGTGATTTCAGTTTTGAAGTGTTGAAGCTTTGATAAGAGTAGTTAGTTTAAAAAGTAAAGTGAAGAAGAAAAGTAAGAAAAGAAGAGTGATTTCAGTTTTGAAGTGTAAGAAGCTTTGATAAAAGTAGTTAGTTTTAAAAGTAAAGTGAAGAAGAAAAGTAAGAAAAGAAGAGTGATTTCAGTTTTGAAGTGTTGAAGCTTTGATAAGAGTAGTTAGTTTAAAAAGTAAAGTGAAGAAGAAAAGTAAGAAAAGAAGAGTGATTTCAGTTTTAGAAGGGTTGAAGCTTTGATAAGATAGATAGTTTAAAAAGTAAAGTGAAGAAGAAAAGTAAGAATAGAAGAGTGATTTCAGTTTTGAAGTTTTGGAAGCTTTGATAAGAGTAGTTAGTTTAAAAAGTAAAGTGAAGAAGAAAAGTAAGAAAAGAAGAGTGATTTCAGTTTTGAAGTGTTGAAGCTTTGATAAGAGTAGTTAGTTTAAAAAGTAAAGTGAAGAAGAAAAGTAAGAAAAGAAGAGTGATTTCAGTTTTGAAGTGTTGAAGCTTTGATAAGAGTAGTTAGTTTTAAAAGTAAAGTGAAGAAGAAAAATAAGAAAAGAAGAGTGATTTCAGTTTTAGAGGGTTGAAGCTTTGATAAGATAGATAGTTTAAAAAGTAAAGTGAAGAAGAAAAGTAAGAAAAGAAGAGTGATTTCAGTTTTGAAGTTTTGGAAGCTTTGATAAGAGTAGTTAGTTTAAAAAGTAAAGTGAAGAAGAAAAGTAAGAATAGAAGAGTGATTTCAGTTTTGAAGTGTTGAAGCTTTGATAAGAGTAGTTAGTTTAAAAAGTAAAGTGAAGAAGAAAAGTAAGAAAAGAAGAGTGATTTGAGTTTTGAAGTGTTGAAGCTTTGATAAGAGTAGTTAGTTTTAAAAGTAAAGTGAAGAAGAAAAGTAAGAAAAGAAGAGTGATTTCAGTTTTGAAGTGTTGAAGCTTTGATAAGAGTAGTTAGTTTAAAAGTAAAGTGAAGAAGAAAAGTAAGAAAAGAAGAGTGATTTCAGTTTTGAAGTGTTGAAGCTTTGATAAGATAGTTAGTTTAAAAAGTAAAGTGAAGAAGAAAAGTAAGAAAAGAAGAGTGATTTCAGTTTTGAAGTGTTGAAGCTTTGATAAGAGTAGTTAGTTTAAAAAGTAAAGTGAAGAAGAAAAGTAAGAATAGAAGAGTGATTTCAGTTTTGAAGTTTTGAAGCTTTGATAAGAGTAGTTAGTTTAAAAAGTAAAGTGAAGAAGAAAAGTAAGAAAAGAAGAGTGATTTCAGTTTTGAAGTGTTGGAAGCTTTGATAAGAGTAGTTAGTTTTAAAAGTAAAGTGAAGAAGAAAAGTAAGAAAAGAAGAGTGATTTCAGTTTTGAAGTGTTGAAGCTTTGATAAGAGTAGTTAGTTTTAAAAGTAAAGTGAAGAAGAAAAGTAAGAAAAGAAGAGTGATTTGAGTTTTGAAGTGTTGAAGCTTTGATAAGAGTAGTTAGTTTAAAAAGTAAAGTGAAGAAGAAAAGTAAGAAAAGAAGAGTGATTTCAGTTTTGAAGTGTTGAAGCTTTGATAAGAGTAGTTAGTTTAAAAAGTAAAGTGAAGAAGAAAAGTAAGAAAAGAAGAGTGATTTCAGTTTTGAAGTGTTGAAGCTTTGATAAGAGTAGTTAGTTTAAAAAGTAAAGTGAAGAAGAAAAGTAAGAATAGAAGACTGATTTCAGTTTTGAAGTGTTGAAGCTTTGATAAGAGTAGATAGTTTTAAAAGTAAAGTGAAGAAGAAAAGTAAGAAAAGAAGAGTGATTTCAGTTTTGAAGTGTTGAAGCTTTGATAAGAGTAGTTAGTTTAAAAAGTAAAGTGAAGAAGAAAAGTAAGAAAAGAAGAGTGATTTCAGTTTTGAAGTGTTGAAGCTTTGATAAGAGTAGATAGTTTAAAAAGTAAAGTGAAGAAGAAAAGTAAGAAAAGAAGAGTGATTTCAGTTTTGAAGTGTTGAAGCTTTGATAAGAGTAGATAGTTTTAAAAGTAAAGTGAAGAAGAAAAGTAAGAAAAGAAGAGTGATTTGAGTTTTGAAGTGTTGAAGCTTTGATAAGAGTAGTTAGTTTAAAAAGTAAAGTGAAGAAGAAAAGTAAGAAAAGAAGAGTGATTTCAGTTTTGAAGTGTTGAAGCTTTGATAAGAGTAGTTAGTTTAAAAAGTAAAGTGAAGAAGAAAAGTAAGAAAAGAAGAGTGATTTCAGTTTTGAAGTGTTGAAGCTTTGATAAGAGTAGATAGTTTAAAAAGTAAAGTGAAGAAGAAAAGTAAGAAAAGAAGAGTGATTTCAGTTTTGAAGTGTTGGAAGCTTTGATAAGAGTAGTTAGTTTAAAAAGTAAAGTGAAGAAGAAAAGTAAGAAAAGAAGAGTGATTTCAGTTTTGAAGTGTTGAAGCTTTGATAAGAGTAGTTAGTTTAAAAAGTAAAGTGAAGAAGAAAAGTAAGAAAAGAAGAGTGATTTCAGTTTTGAAGTGTTGGAAGCTTTGATAAGAGTAGTTAGTTTAAAAGTAAAGTGAAGAAGAAAAGTAAGAAAAGAAGAGTGATTTCAGTTTTGAAGTGTTGAAGCTTTGATAAGAGTAGTTAGTTTAAAAAGTAAAGTGAAGAAGAAAAGTAAGAAAAGAAGAGTGATTTCAGTTTTGAAGTGTTGAAGCTTTGATAAGAGTAGTTAGTTTTAAAAGTAAAGTGAAGAAGAAAAGTAAGAAAAGAAGAGTGATTTCAGTTTTGAAGTGTTGAAGCTTTGATAAGAGTAGTTAGTTTAAAAAGTAAAGTGAAGAAGAAAAGTAAGAAAAGAAGAGTGATTTCAGTTTTGAAGTGTAAGAAGCTTTGATAAGAGTAGTTAGTTTAAAAAGTAAAGTGAAGAAGAAAAGTAAGAAAAGAAGAGTGATTTCAGTTTTGAAGTGTTGGAAGCTTTGATAAGAGTAGTTAGTTTTAAAAGTAAAGTGAAGAAGAAAAGTAAGAAAAGAAGAGTGATTTCAGTTTTAGAGTGTTTAAGCTTTGATAAGATAGATAGTTTAAAAAGTAAAGTGAAGAAGAAAAGTAAGAAAAGAAGAGTGATTTGAGTTTTGAAGTGTTGAAGCTTTGATAAGAGTAGTTAGTTTAAAAATTAAAGTGAAGAAGAAAAGTAAGAAAAGAAGAGTGATTTCAGTTTTGAAGTGTTGGAAGCTTTGATAAGAGTAGTTAGTTTTAAAAGTAAAGTGAAGAAGAAAAGTAAGAATAGAAGAGTGATTTCAGTTTTGAAGTGTTGAAGCTTTGATAAGAGTAGTTAGTTTAAAAAGTAAAGTGAAGAAGAAAAGTAAGAAAAGAAGAGAGTGAGTGTTTCAGTTTAAAAAGTTTAGTGATTTCAGAAGGTTGAAGCTAAAGTGAAGAAGAAAAGTGAGTGAAGAGTGTTGGAAGATAAGAGTAGTTAAAAAGTAAAGTGAAGAAGAAAAGTAAGAAAAGAAAAAGAAGTTTAAGCTTTGATAAGAGTAGTTAGTTTTAAAAGTAAAGTGAAGAAGAAAAGTAGGAAAAGAAGAGTGATTTCAGTTTTGAAGTGTTGAAGCTTTGATGATTTCAGAGTAGCTTTGATAGTAGTTAGTTTTAAAAGTAAAGTGAAGAAGAAAAGTAAGAAAAGAAAGTGATTTCAGTGAAGTGTTGAAGCTTTGATAAGAGTAGTTAGTTTTAAAAGTAAAGTGAAGAAGAAAAGTAAGAAAAGAAGAGTGATTTGAGTTTTGAAGTGTTGAAGCTTTGATAAGAGTAGTTAGTTTAAAAGTTGAAGAAGAAAAGTAAGAAAAGAAGAGTGATTTCAGTGAAAAGTGATAAGAGTAAGTTTAAAAAGTAAATGAAGAAGAAAAGTAGAAGAGTGATTTCAGTTTTGAAGTGTTGAAGCTTTGATAAGAGTAGTTAGTTTAAAAAGTAAAGTGAAGAAGAAAAGTAAGAGAAAGTGATTTCAAGAGTGTTGGAATGATTAGAGTTTTGAAGTGTTGCAGGAAGCTAAAAAGTTGAAGAAGAGTAAGAAAAGAAGAAGAGTGAAGTGTTAGCTTTGATAAAAAGTTTAAAAATTAAAGTGAAGAAGAAAAGTAAGAAAAGAAGAGTGAGTGAAGTGTTCTTTGATAAGAGTAGTTAGTTTTAAAAGTAAAGTGAAGAAGAAAAGTAAGAATAGAAGAGTGATTTCAGTTTTTGTTGAAGCTTTGATAAGAGTAGTTAGTTTAAAAAGTAAAGTTGATAAGAGTGTAGCTTTGATAAGAGTTTAAAAAGTAAAGTGAAGAAGAAAAGTAAGAAAAGAAGAGTGATTTCAGTTTTGAAGTGTTGAAGCTTTGATAAGAGTAGTTAGTTTAAAAAGTAAAGTGAAGAAGAAAAGTAGGAAAAGAAGAGTGATTTCAGTTTTGAAGTGTTGAAGCTTTGATAAGAGTAGTTAGTTTTAAAAGTAAAGTGAAGAAGAAAAGTAAGAAAGAAGAGTGATTTCAGTTTTGAAGTGTTTAAGCTTTGATAAGATAGATAGTTTAAAAAGTAAAGTGAAGAAGAAAAGTAAGAAAAGAAGAGTGATTTCAGTTTTGAAGTGTTGAAGCTTTGATAAGAGTAGTTAGTTTAAAAAGTAAAGTGAAGAAGAAAAGTAAGAAAAGAAGAGTGATTTCAGTTTTGAAGTGTTGAAGCTTTGATAAGAGTAGTTAGTTTAAAAAGTAAAGTGAAGAAGAAAAGTAAGAAAAGAAGACTGATTTCAGTTTTGAAGTGTTGAAGCTTTGATAAGAGTAGTTAGTTTTAAAAGTAAAGTGAAGAAGAAAAGTAAGAAAAGAAGAGTGATTTCAGTTTTGAAGTGTTGAAGCTTTGATAAGAGTAGTTAGTTTAAAAAGTAAAGTGAAGAAGAAAAGTAAGAAAAGAAGAGTGATTTCAGTTTTGAAGTGTTGAAGCTTTGATAAGAGTAGTTAGTTTAAAAAGTAAAGTGAAGAAGAAAAGTAAGAAAAGAAGAGTGATTTCAGTTTTGAAGTGTTGAAGCTTTGATAAGAGTAGTTAGTTTAAAAAGTAAAGTGAAGAAGAAAAGTAAGAATAGAAGAGTGATTTCAGTTTTGAAGTGTTGAAGCTTTGATAAGAGTAGTTAGTTTTAAAAGTAAAGTGAAGAAGAAAAGTAAGAAAAGAAGAGTGATTTCAGTTTTGAAGTGTTGAAGCTTTGATAAGAGTAGTTAGTTTAAAAAGTAAAGTGAAGAAGAAAAGTAGGAAAAGAAGAGTGATTTCAGTTTTGAAGTGTTGGAAGCTTTGATAAGAGTAGTTAGTTTTAAAAGTAAAGTGAAGAAGAAAAGTAAGAAAAGAAGAGTGATTTGAGTTTTGAAGTGTTGGAATCTTTGATAAGAGTAGTTAGTTTAAAAGTAAAGTGAAGAAGAAAAGTAAGAAAAGAAGAGTGATTTCAGTTTTGAAGTGTTGAAGCTTTGATAAGAGTAGTTAGTTTAAAAAGTAAAGTGAAGAAGAAAAGTAAGAATAGAAGAGTGATTTCAGTTTTGAAGTGTTTAAGCTTTGATAAGATAGATAGTTTAAAAAGTAAAGTGAAGAAGAAAAGTAAGAAAAGAAGAGTGATTTCAGTTTTGAAGTGTTGAAGCTTTGATAAGAGTAGTTAGTTTAAAAAGTAAAGTGAAGAAGAAAAGTAAGAAAAGAAGAGTGATTTCAGTTTTGAAGTGTTGAAGCTTTGATAAGAGTAGTTAGTTTAAAAAGTAAAGTGAAGAAGAAAAGTAAGAATAGAAGAGTGATTTCAGTTTTGAAGTGTTTAAGCTTTGATAAGATAGATAGTTTAAAAAGTAAAGTGAAGAAGAAAAGTAAGAAAAGAAGAGTGATTTCAGTTTTGAAGTGTTGAAGCTTTGATAAGAGTAGTTAGTTTAAAAAGTAAAGTGAAGAAGAAAAGTAGGAAAAGAAGAGTGATTTCAGTTTTGAAGTGTTGGAAGCTTTGATAAGAGTAGTTAGTTTTAAAAGTAAAGTGAAGAAGAAAAGTAAGAAAAGAAGAGTGATTTCAGTTTTGAAGTGTTTAAGCTTTGATAAGAGTAGTTAGTTTTAAAAGTAAAGTGAAGAAGAAAAGTAAGAATAGAAGAGTGATTTCAGTTTTGAAGTGTTGAAGCTTTGATAAGAGTAGTTAGTTTAAAAAGTAAAGTGAAGAAGAAAAGTAAGAAAAGAAGAGTGATTTCAGTTTTGAAGTGTTGAAGCTTTGATAAGAGTAGTTAGTTTAAAAAGTAAAGTGAAGAAGAAAAGTAAGAATAGAAGACTGATTTCAGTTTTGAAGTGTTGAAGCTTTGATAAGAGTAGTTAGTTTAAAAAGTAAAGTGAAGAAGAAAAGTAAGAAAAGAAGAGTGATTTCAGTTTTGAAGTGTTGGAAGCTTTGATAAGAGTAGTTAGTTTAAAAAGTAAAGTGAAGAAGAAAAGTAAGAAAAGAAGAGTGATTTCAGTTTTGAAGTGTTGAAGCTTTGATAAGAGTAGTTAGTTTAAAAAGTAAAGTGAAGAAGAAAAGTAAGAAAAGAAGAGTGATTTCAGTTTTGAAGTGTTGAAGCTTTGATAAGAGTAGTTAGTTTAAAAAGTAAAGTGAAGAAGAAAAGTAGGAAAAGAAGAGTGATTTCAGTTTTGAAGTGTTGAAGCTTTGATAAGAGTAGTAAGTTTAAAAAGTAAAGTGAAGAAGAAAAGTAAGAAAAGAAGAGTGATTTCAGTTTTGAAGTGTTGAAGCTTTGATAAGAGTAGTTAGTTTAAAAAGTAAAGTGAAGAAGAAAAGTAGGAAAAGAAGAGTGATTTCAGTTTTGAAGTGTTGAAGCTTTGATAAGAGTAGTTAGTTTAAAAAGTAAAGTGAAGAAGAAAAGTAAGAATAGAAGAGTGATTTCAGTTTTGAAGTGTTGGAAGCTTTGATAAGAGTAGTTAGTTTTAAAAGTAAAGTGAAGAAGAAAAGTAAGAAAAGAAGAGTGATTTCAGTTTTGAAGTGTTGAAGCTTTGATAAGAGTAGTTAGTTTAAAAAGTAAAGTGAAGAAGAAAAGTAAGAATAGAAGAGTGATTTCAGTTTTGAAGTGTTGAAGCTTTGATAAGAGTAGTTAGTTTTAAAAGTAAAGTGAAGAAGAAAAGTAAGAAAAGAAGAGTGATTTCAGTTTTGAAGTGTTGGAAGCTTTGATAAGAGTAGTTAGTTTAAAAGTAAAGTGAAGAAGAAAAGTAAGAAAAGAAGAGTGATTTCAGTTTTGAAGTGTTGAAGCTTTGATAAGAGTAGTTAGTTTAAAAAGTAAAGTGAAGAAGAAAAGTAGGAAAAGAAGAGTGATTTCAGTTTTGAAGTGTTGGAAGCTTTGATAAGAGTAGTTAGTTTAAAAAGTAAAGTGAAGAAGAAAAGTAGGAAAAGAAGAGTGATTTCAGTTTTGAAGTGTTGAAGCTTTGATAAGAGTAGTTAGTTTAAAAAGTAAAGTGAAGAAGAAAAGTAAGAAAAGAAGAGTGATTTCAGTTTTGAAGTGTTGAAGCTTTGATAAGAGTAGTTAGTTTAAAAAGTAAAGTGAAGAAGAAAAGTAGGAAAAGAAGAGTGATTTCAGTTTTGAAGTGTTGAAGCTTTGATAAGAGTAGTTAGTTTAAAAAGTAAAGTGAAGAAGAAAAGTAAGAATAGAAGAGTGATTTCAGTTTTGAAGTGTTGAAGCTTTGATAAGAGTAGTTAGTTTTAAAAGTAAAGTGAAGAAGAAAAGTAAGAAAAGAAGAGTGATTTCAGTTTTGAAGTGTTGGAAGCTTTGATAAGAGTAGTTAGTTTAAAAAGTAAAGTGAAGAAGAAAAGTAAGAAAAGAAGAGTGATTTCAGTTTTGAAGTGTTGGAAGCTTTGATAAGAGTAGTTAGTTTAAAAGTAAAGTGAAGAAGAAAAGTAAGAAAAGAAGAGTGATTTCAGTTTTGAAGTGTTGAAGCTTTGATAAGAGTAGTTAGTTTAAAAAGTAAAGTGAAGAAGAAAAATAAGAAAAGAAGAGTGATTTCAGTTTTGAAGTGTTGAAGCTTTGATAAGATAGATAGTTTAAAAAGTAAAGTGAAGAAGAAAAGTAAGAAAAGAAGAGTGATTTCAGTTTTGAAGTGTTGAAGCTTTGATAAGAGTAGTTAGTTTAAAAAGTAAAGTGAAGAAGAAAAGTAAGAAAAGAAGAGTGATTTCAGTTTTGAAGTGTTGAAGCTTTGATAAGAGTAGTTAGTTTAAAAAGTAAAGTGAAGAAGAAAAGTAAGAAAAGAAGAGTGATTTGAGTTTTGAAGTGTAAGAAGCTTTGATAAGATAGATAGTTTAAAAAAATAAAGTGAAGAAGAAAAGTAAGAAAAGAAGAGTGATTTCAGTTTTGAAGTGTTGGAAGCTTTGATAAGAGTAGTTAGTTTAAAAAGTAAAGTGAAGAAGAAAAGTAAGAAAAGAAGAGTGATTTGAGTTTTGAAGTGTTGAAGCTTTGATAAGAGTAGTTAGTTTAAAAAGTAAAGTGAAGAAGAAAAGTAAGAAAAGAAGAGTGATTTCAGTTTTGAAGTGTTGAAGCTTTGATAAGAGTAGTTAGTTTAAAAAGTAAAGTGAAGAAGAAAAGTAAGAAAAGAAGAGTGATTTCAGTTTTGAAGTGTTGAAGCTTTGATAAGAGTAGTTAGTTTAAAAAGTAAAGTGAAGAAGAAAAGTAAGAAAAGAAGAGTGATTTGAGTTTTGAAGTGTTGGAAGCTTTGATAAGAGTAGTTAGTTTAAAAGTAAAGTGAAGAAGAAAAGTAAGAAAAGAAGAGTGATTTCAGTTTTGAAGTGTTGAAGCTTTGATAAGAGTAGTTAGTTTTAAAAGTAAAGTGAAGAAGAAAAGTAAGAATAGAAGAGTGATTTCAGTTTTGAAGTGTTGAAGCTTTGATAAGAGTAGTTAGTTTAAAAAGTAAAGTGAAGAAGAAAAGTAAGAAAAGAAGAGTGATTTCAGTTTTGAAGTGTTGAAGCTTTGATAAGAGTAGTTAGTTTAAAAAGTAAAGTGAAGAAGAAAAGTAAGAAAAGAAGAGTGATTTCAGTTTTGAAGTGTTGGAAGCTTTGATAAGAGTAGTTAGTTTTAAAAGTAAAGTGAAGAAGAAAAGTAAGAAAAGAAGAGTGATTTCAGTTTTAGAGTGTTTAAGCTTTGATAAGAGTAGATAGTTTAAAAAGTAAAGTGAAGAAGAAAAGTAGGAAAAGAAGAGTGATTTCAGTTTTGAAGTGTTGAAGCTTTGATAAGAGTAGTTAGTTTAAAAAGTAAAGTGAAGAAGAAAAGTAAGAATAGAAGAGTGATTTCAGTTTTAGAGTGTTGGAAGCTTTGATAAGAGTAGTTAGTTTTAAAAGTAAAGTGAAGAAGAAAAGTAAGAAAAGAAGAGTGATTTCAGTTTTGAAGTGTTGAAGCTTTGATAAGAGTAGTTAGTTTAAAAAGTAAAGTGAAGAAGAAAAGTAAGAAAAGAAGAGTGATTTGAGTTTTGAAGTGTAAGAAGCTTTGATAAGATAGATAGTTTAAAAAAATAAAGTGAAGAAGAAAAGTAAGAAAAGAAGAGTGATTTCAGTTTTGAAGTGTTGGAAGCTTTGATAAGAGTAGTTAGTTTAAAAAGTAAAGTGAAGAAGAAAAGTAAGAAAAGAAGAGTGATTTGAGTTTTGAAGTGTTGAAGCTTTGATAAGAGTAGTTAGTTTAAAAAGTAAAGTGAAGAAGAAAAGTAAGAAAAGAAGAGTGATTTCAGTTTTGAAGTGTTGAAGCTTTGATAAGAGTAGTTAGTTTAAAAAGTAAAGTGAAGAAGAAAAGTAAGAAAAGAAGAGTGATTTCAGTTTTGAAGTGTTGAAGCTTTGATAAGAGTAGTTAGTTTAAAAAGTAAAGTGAAGAAGAAAAGTAAGAAAAGAAGAGTGATTTGAGTTTTGAAGTGTTGGAAGCTTTGATAAGAGTAGTTAGTTTAAAAGTAAAGTGAAGAAGAAAAGTAAGAAAAGAAGAGTGATTTCAGTTTTGAAGTGTTGAAGCTTTGATAAGAGTAGTTAGTTTTAAAAGTAAAGTGAAGAAGAAAAGTAAGAATAGAAGAGTGATTTCAGTTTTGAAGTGTTGAAGCTTTGATAAGAGTAGTTAGTTTAAAAAGTAAAGTGAAGAAGAAAAGTAAGAAAAGAAGAGTGATTTCAGTTTTGAAGTGTTGAAGCTTTGATAAGAGTAGTTAGTTTAAAAAGTAAAGTGAAGAAGAAAAGTAAGAAAAGAAGAGTGATTTCAGTTTTGAAGTGTTGGAAGCTTTGATAAGAGTAGTTAGTTTTAAAAGTAAAGTGAAGAAGAAAAGTAAGAAAAGAAGAGTGATTTCAGTTTTAGAGTGTTTAAGCTTTGATAAGAGTAGATAGTTTAAAAAGTAAAGTGAAGAAGAAAAGTAGGAAAAGAAGAGTGATTTCAGTTTTGAAGTGTTGAAGCTTTGATAAGAGTAGTTAGTTTAAAAAGTAAAGTGAAGAAGAAAAGTAAGAATAGAAGAGTGATTTCAGTTTTAGAGTGTTGGAAGCTTTGATAAGAGTAGTTAGTTTTAAAAGTAAAGTGAAGAAGAAAAGTAAGAAAAGAAGAGTGATTTCAGTTTTGAAGTGTTGAAGCTTTGATAAGAGTAGTTAGTTTTAAAAGTAAAGTGAAGAAGAAAAGTAAGAAAAGAAGAGTGATTTCAGTTTTGAAGTGTTGAAGCTTTGATAAGAGTAGTAAGTTTAAAAAGTAAAGTGAAGAAGAAAAGTAAGAATAGAAGAGTGATTTCAGTTTTGAAGTGTTGAAGCTTTGATAAGAGTAGTTAGTTTAAAAAGTAAAGTGAAGAAGAAAAGTAAGAATAGAAGAGTGATTTCAGTTTTGAAGTGTTGAAGCTTTG
>CAMPDV010005154.1:0-29837 GCA_946699065.1 Loxodes magnus
AAAAAAGTAGGTTAATATTTGTAGATAAAAAAAGTATATTTTTTGAAGTGTTTTGAAGTGAGAATACGAAATTTTAATATCAGAGTGAGTCAACAAAGTATGAAAAAAAGTAGGTTAATATTTGTAGATAAAAAAAGTATATTTTTTGAAGTGTTTTGAAGTGAGAATACGAAATTTTAATATCAGAGTGAGTCAACAAAGTATGAAAAAAAGTATTTTAATATTTGTAGATAAAAAAAGTATATTTTTTGAAGTGTTTTGAAGTTAGAATACGAAATTTTAATATCAGAGTGAGTCAACAAAGTATGAAAAAAAGTATTTTAATATTTGTAGATAAAAAAAGTATATTTTTTGAAGTGTTTTGAAGTTAGAATACGAAATTTTAATATCAGAGTGAGTCAACAAAGTATGAAAAAAAGTATTTTAATATTTGTAGATAAAAAAAGTATATTTTTTGAAGTGTTTTGAAGTGAGAATACGAAATTTTAATATCAGAGTGAGTCAACAAAGTATGAAAAAAAGTATTTTAATATTTGTAGAAAAAAAAGTATATTTTTTGAAGTATTTTGTAAGTGAGAATACGAAATTTTAATATCAGAGTGAGTCAACAAAGTATGAAAAAAAGTAGGTTAATATTTGTAGATAAAAAAAGTATATTTTTTGAAGTGTTTTGAAGTTAGAATACGAAATTTTAATATCAGAGTGAGTCAACAAAGTATGAAAAAAAGTAGGTTAATATTTGTAGATAAAAAAAGTATATTTTTTGAAGTGTTTTGAAGTTAGAATACGAAATTTTAATATCAGAGTGAGTCAACAAAGTATGAAAAAAAGTAGGTTAATATTTGTAGAAAAAAAAGTATATTTTTTGAAGTGTTTTGAAGTGAGAATACGAAATTTTAATATCAGAGTGAGTCAACAAAGTATGAAAAAAAGAAGGTTAATATTTGTAGATAAAAAAAGTATATTTTTTGAAGTGTTTTGAAGTGAGAATACGAAATTTTAATATCAGAGTGAGTCAACAAAGTATGAAAAAAAGTATTTTAATATTTGTAGATAAAAAAAGTATATTTTTTGAAGTGTTTTGAAGTGAGAATACGAAATTTTAATATCAGAGTGAGTCAACAAAGTATGAAAAAAAGTATTTTAATATTTGTAGATAAAAAAAGTATATTTTTTGAAGTTTTTTGAAGTGAGAATACGAAATTTTAATATCAGAGTGAGTCAACAAAGTATGAAAAAAAGTAGGTTAATATTTGTAGATAAAAAAAGTATATTTTTTGAAGTGTTTTGAAGTGAGAATACGAAATTTTAATATCAGAGTGAGTCAACAAAGTATGAAAAAAAGTATTTTAATATTTGTAGAAAAAAAAGTATATTTTTTGAAGTGTTTTGAAGTTAGAATACGAAATTTTAATATCAGAGTGAGTCAACAAAGTATGAAAAAAAGTATTTTAATATTTGTAGAAAAAAAAGTATATTTTTTGAAGTATTTTGTAAGTGAGAATACGAAATTTTAATATCAGAGTGAGTCAACAAAGTATGAAAAAAAGTATTTTAATATTTGTAGATAAAAAAAGTATATTTTTTGAAGTGTTTTGAAGTGAGAATACGAAATTTTAATATCAGAGTGAGTCAACAAAGTATGAAAAAAAGTATTTTAATATTTGTAGATAAAAAAAGTATATTTTTTGAAGTGTTTTGAAGTGAGAATACGAAATTTTAATATCAGAGTGAGTCAACAAAGTATGAAAAAAAGTAGGTTAATATTTGTAGATAAAAAAAGTATATTTTTTGAAGTGTTTTGAAGTGAGAATACGAAATTTTAATATCAGAGTGAGTCAACAAAGTATGAAAAAAAGTATTTTAATATTTGTAGATAAAAAAAGTATATTTTTTGAAGTGTTTTGAAGTGAGAATACGAAATTTTAATATCAGAGTGAGTCAACAAAGTATGAAAAAAAGTATTTTAATATTTGTAGAAAAAAAAGTATATTTTTTGAAGTGTTTTGAAGTTAGAATACGAAATTTTAATATCAGAGTGAGTCAACAAAGTATGAAAAAAAGTATTTTAATATTTGTAGATAAAAAAAGTATATTTTTTGAAGTGTTTTGAAGTGAGAATACGAAATTTTAATATCAGAGTGAGTCAACAAAGTATGAAAAAAAGTAGGTTAATATTTGTAGATAAAAAAAGTATATTTTTTGAAGTGTTTTGAAGTTAGAATACGAAATTTTAATATCAGAGTGAGTCAACAAAGTATGAAAAAAAGTAGGTTAATATTTGTAGATAAAAAAAGTATATTTTTTGAAGTGTTTTGAAGTGAGAATACGAAATTTTAATATCAGAGTGAGTCAACAAAGTATGAAAAAAAGTATTTTAATATTTGTAGAAAAAAAAGTATATTTTTTGAAGTGTTTTGAAGTGAGAATACGAAATTTTAATATCAGAGTGAGTCAACAAAGTATGAAAAAAAGTATTTTAATATTTGTAGATAAAAAAAGTATATTTTTTGAAGTGTTTTGAAGTGAGAATACGAAATTTTAATATCAGAGTGAGTCAACAAAGTATGAAAAAAAGTAGGTTAATATATTTATATAAAAAAAGTATATTTTTTGAAGTGTTTTGAAGTGAGAATACGAAATTTTAATATCAGAGTGAGTCAACAAAGTATGAAAAAAAGTAGGTTAATATTTGTAGATAAAAAAAGTATATTTTTTGAAGTGTTTTGAAGTTAGAATACGAAATTTTAATATCAGAGTGAGTCAACAAAGTATGAAAAAAAGTATTTTAATATTTGTAGATAAAAAAGTATATTTTTTGAAGTGTTTTGAAGTGAGAATACGAAATTTTAATATCAGAGTGAGTCAACAAAGTATGAAAAAAAGTATTTTAATATTTGTAGATAAAAAAAGTATATTTTTTGAAGTGTTTTGAAGTGAGAATACGAAATTTTAATATCAGAGTGAGTCAACAAAGTATGAAAAAAAGTATTTTAATATTTGTAGATAAAAAAAGTATATTTTTTGAAGTGTTTTGAAGTTAGAATACGAAATTTTAATATCAGAGTGAGTCAACAAAGTATGAAAAAAAGTAGGTTAATTTTTGTAGAAAAAAAAGTATATTTTTTGAAGTGTTTTGAAGTTAGAATACGAAATTTTAATATCAGAGTGAGTCAACAAAGTATGAAAAAAAGTATTTTAATATTTGTAGATAAAAAAAGTATATTTTTTGAAGTGTTTTGAAGTGAGAATACGAAATTTTAATATCAAAGTGAGTCAACAAAGTATGAAAAAAAGTATTTTAATATTTGTAGATAAAAAAAGTATATTTTTTGAAGTGTTTTGAAGTGAGAATACGAAATTTTAATATCAGAGTGAGTCAACAAAGTATGAAAAAAAGTAGGTTAATATTTGTAGATAAAAAAAGTATATTTTTTGAAGTGTTTTGAAGTGAGAATACGAAATTTTAATATCAGAGTGAGTCAACAAAGTATGAAAAAAAGTATTTTAATATTTGTAGATAAAAAAAGTATATTTTTTGAAGTGTTTTGAAGTGAGAATACGAAATTTTAATATCAGAGTGAGTCAACAAAGTATGAAAAAAAGTATTTTAATATTTGTAGATAAAAAAAGTATATTTTTTGAAGTGTTTTGAAGTTAGAATACGAAATTTTAATATCAGAGTGAGTCAACAAAGTATGAAAAAAAGTATTTTAATATTTGTAGATAAAAAAAGTATATTTTTTGAAGTGTTTTGAAGTGAGAATACGAAATTTTAATATCAGAGTGAGTCAACAAAGTATGAAAAAAAGTAGGTTAATATTTGTAGAAAAAAAAGTATATTTTTTGAAGTGTTTTGAAGTGAGAATACGAAATTTTAATATCAGAGTGAGTCAACAAAGTATGAAAAAAAGTAGGTTAATATTTGTAGATAAAAAAGTATATTTTTTGAAGTGTTTTGAAGTTAGAATACGAAATTTTAATATCAGAGTGAGTCAACAAAGTATGAAAAAAAGTATTTTAATATTTGTAGAAAAAAAAGTATATTTTTTGAAGTGTTTTGAAGTGAGAATACGAAATTTTAATATCAGAGTGAGTCAACAAAGTATGAAAAAAAGTATTTTAATATTTGTAGATAAAAAAAGTATATTTTTTGAAGTGTTTTGAAGTGAGAATACGAAATTTTAATATCAGAGTGAGTCAACAAAGTATGAAAAAAAGTATTTTAATATTTGTAGATAAAAAAAGTATATTTTTTGAAGTGTTTTGAAGTTAGAATACGAAATTTTAATATCAGAGTGAGTCAACAAAGTATGAAAAAAAGTATTTTAATATTTGTAGAAAAAAAAGTATATTTTTTGAAGTGTTTTGAAGTTAGAATACGAAATTTTAATATCAGAGTGAGTCAACAAAGTATGAAAAAAAGTATTTTAATATTTGTAGATAAAAAAAGTATATTTTTTGAAGTGTTTTGAAGTTAGAATACGAAATTTTAATATCAGAGTGAGTCAACAAAGTATGAAAAAAAGTAGGTTAATATTTGTAGATAAAAAAAGTATATTTTTTGAAGTGTTTTGAAGTGAGAATGCGAAATTTTAATATCAGAGTGAGTCAACAAAGTATGAAAAAAAGTAGGTTAATATATTTATATAAAAAAGTATATTTTTTGAAGTGTTTTGAAGTGAGAATACGAAATTTTAATATCAGAGTGAGTCAACAAAGTATGAAAAAAAGTATTTTAATATTTGTAGATAAAAAAAGTATATTTTTTGAAGTGTTTTGAAGTTAGAATACGAAATTTTAATATCAGAGTGAGTCAACAAAGTATGAAAAAAAGTATTTTAATATTTGTAGATAAAAAAAGTATATTTTTTGAAGTGTTTTGAAGTGAGAATACGAAATTTTAATATCAGAGTGAGTCAACAAAGTATGAAAAAAAGTAGGTTAATATTTGTAGATAAAAAAAGTATATTTTTTGAAGTGTTTTGAAGTGAGAATACGAAATTTTAATATCAGAGTGAGTCAACAAAGTATGAAAAAAAGTATTTTAATATTTGTAGATAAAAAAAGTATATTTTTTGAAGTGTTTTGAAGTGAGAATACGAAATTTTAATATCAGAGTGAGTCAACAAAGTATGAAAAAAAGTATTTTAATATTTGTAGATAAAAAAAGTATATTTTTTGAAGTGTTTTGAAGTTAGAATACGAAATTTTAATATCAGAGTGAGTCAACAAAGTATGAAAAAAAGTATTTTAATATTTGTAGATAAAAAAAGTATATTTTTTGAAGTGTTTTGAAGTTAGAATACGAAATTTTAATATCAGAGTGAGTCAACAAAGTATGAAAAAAAGTAGGTTAATATATTTATATAAAAAAGTATATTTTTTGAAGTGTTTTGAAGTTAGAATACGAAATTTTAATATCAGAGTGAGTCAACAAAGTATGAAAAAAAGTAGGTTAATATTTGTAGATAAAAAAAGTATATTTTTTGAAGTGTTTTGAAGTTAGAATACGAAATTTTAATATCAGAGTGAGTCAACAAAGTATGAAAAAAAGTAGGTTAATATTTGTAGAAAAAAAAGTATATTTTTTGAAGTGTTTTGAAGTGAGAATACGAAATTTTAATATCAGAGTGAGTCAACAAAGTATGAAAAAAAGAAGGTTAATATTTGTAGATAAAAAAAGTATATTTTTTGAAGTGTTTTGAAGTGAGAATACGAAATTTTAATATCAGAGTGAGTCAACAAAGTATGAAAAAAAGTATTTTAATATTTGTAGATAAAAAAAGTATATTTTTTGAAGTGTTTTGAAGTGAGAATACGAAA
Source organism: Loxodes magnus (assembly GCA_946699065.1). Classification (NCBI taxonomy): domain Eukaryota; phylum Ciliophora; class Karyorelictea; order Loxodida; family Loxodidae; genus Loxodes; species Loxodes magnus. Next base: position 5,827 of record CAMPDV010005154.1, read on the forward strand.
TTTTAATATCAGAGTGAGTCAACAAAGTATGAAAAAAAGTATTTTAATATTTGTAGATAAAAAAAGTATATTTTTTGAAGTGTTTTGAAGTTAGAATACGAAATTTTAATATCAGAGTGAGTCAACAAAGTATGAAAAAAAGTATTTTAATATTTGTAGAAAAAAAAGTATATTTTTTGAAGTGTTTTGAAGTTAGAATACGAAATTTTAATATCAGAGTGAGTCAACAAAGTATGAAAAAAAGTATTTTAATATTTGTAGATAAAAAAAGTATATTTTTTGAAGTGTTTTGAAGTTAGAATACGAAATTTTAATATCAGAGTGAGTCAACAAAGTATGAAAAAAAGTAGGTTAATATTTGTAGATAAAAAAAGTATATTTTTTGAAGTGTTTTGAAGTGAGAATGCGAAATTTTAATATCAGAGTGAGTCAACAAAGTATGAAAAAAAGTAGGTTAATATATTTATATAAAAAAGTATATTTTTTGAAGTGTTTTGAAGTGAGAATACGAAATTTTAATATCAGAGTGAGTCAACAAAGTATGAAAAAAAGTATTTTAATATTTGTAGATAAAAAAAGTATATTTTTTGAAGTGTTTTGAAGTTAGAATACGAAATTTTAATATCAGAGTGAGTCAACAAAGTATGAAAAAAAGTATTTTAATATTTGTAGAAAAAAAAGTATATTTTTTGAAGTGTTTTGAAGTGAGAATACGAAATTTTAATATCAGAGTGAGTCAACAAAGTATGAAAAAAAGTAGGTTAATATTTGTAGATAAAAAAAGTATATTTTTTGAAGTGTTTTGAAGTTAGAATACGAAATTTTAATATCAGAGTGAGTCAACAAAGTATGAAAAAAAGTAGGTTAATATTTGTAGATAAAAAAAGTATATTTTTTGAAGTGTTTTGAAGTTAGAATACGAAATTTTAATATCAGAGTGAGTCAACAAAGTATGAAAAAAAGTATTTTAATATTTGTAGATAAAAAAAGTATATTTTTTGAAGTGTTTTGAAGTGAGAATACGAAATTTTAATATCAGAGTGAGTCAACAAAGTATGAAAAAAAGTAGGTTAATATATTTATATAAAAAAGTATATTTTTTGAAGTGTTTTGAAGTGAGAATACGAAATTTTAATATCAGAGTGAGTCAACAAAGTATGAAAAAAAGTAGGTTAATATTTGTAGATAAAAAAAGTATATTTTTTGAAGTGTTTTGAAGTTAGAATACGAAATTTTAATATCAGAGTGAGTCAACAAAGTATGAAAAAAAGTATTTTAATATTTGTAGATAAAAAAAGTATATTTTTTGAAGTGTTTTGAAGTTAGAATACGAAATTTTAATATCAGAGTGAGTCAACAAAGTATGAAAAAAAGTAGGTTAATATTTGTAGATAAAAAAAGTATATTTTTTGAAGTGTTTTGAAGTTAGAATACGAAATTTTAATATCAGAGTGAGTCAACAAAGTATGAAAAAAAGTAGGTTAATATTTGTAGAAAAAAAAGTATATTTTTTGAAGTGTTTTGAAGTGAGAATACGAAATTTTAATATCAGAGTGAGTCAACAAAGTATGAAAAAAAGAAGGTTAATATTTGTAGATAAAAAAAGTATATTTTTTGAAGTGTTTTGAAGTGAGAATACGAAATTTTAATATCAGAGTGAGTCAACAAAGTATGAAAAAAAGTATTTTAATATTTGTAGATAAAAAAAGTATATTTTTTGAAGTGTTTTGAAGTGAGAATACGAAATTTTAATATCAGAGTGAGTCAACAAAGTATGAAAAAAAGTATTTTAATATTTGTAGATAAAAAAAGTATATTTTTTGAAGTGTTTTGAAGTTAGAATACGAAATTTTAATATCAGAGTGAGTCAACAAAGTATGAAAAAAAGTAGGTTAATATTTGTAGATAAAAAAAGTATATTTTTTGAAGTTTTTTGAAGTGAGAATACGAAATTTTAATATCAGAGTGAGTCAACAAAGTATGAAAAAAAGTATTTTAATATTTGTAGATAAAAAAAGTATATTTTTTGAAGTGTTTTGAAGTTAGAATACGAAATTTTAATATCAGAGTGAGTCAACAAAGTATGAAAAAAAGTATTTTAATATTTGTAGATAAAAAAAGTATATTTTTTGAAGTGTTTTGAAGTTAGAATACGAAATTTTAATATCAGAGTGAGTCAACAAAGTATGAAAAAAAGTATTTTAATATTTGTAGATAAAAAAAGTATATTTTTTGAAGTGTTTTGAAGTGAGAATACGAAATTTTAATATCAGAGTGAGTCAACAAAGTATGAAAAAAAGTAGGTTAATATATTTATATAAAAAAGTATATTTTTTGAAGTGTTTTGAAGTTAGAATACGAAATTTTAATATCAGAGTGAGTCAACAAAGTATGAAAAAAAGTATTTTAATATTTGTAGATAAAAAAAGTATATTTTTTGAAGTGTTTTGAAGTGAGAATACGAAATTTTAATATCAGAGTGAGTCAACAAAGTATGAAAAAAAGTAGGTTAATATATTTATATAAAAAAAGTATATTTTTTGAAGTGTTTTGAAGTTAGAATACGAAATTTTAATATCAGAGTGAGTCAACAAAGTATGAAAAAAAGTATTTTAATATTTGTAGATAAAAAAAGTATATTTTTTGAAGTGTTTTGAAGTTAGAATACGAAATTTTAATATCAGAGTGAGTCAACAAAGTATGAAAAAAAGTATTTTAATATTTGTAGATAAAAAAAGTATATTTTTTGAAGTGTTTTGAAGTTAGAATACGAAATTTTAATATCAGAGTGAGTCAACAAAGTATGAAAAAAAGTATTTTAATATTTGTAGAAAAAAAAGTATATTTTTTGAAGTGTTTTGAAGTGAGAATACGAAATTTTAATATCAGAGTGAGTCAACAAAGTATGAAAAAAAGTAGGTTAATATATTTATATAAAAAAGTATATTTTTTGAAGTGTTTTGAAGTGAGAATACGAAATTTTAATATCAGAGTGAGTCAACAAAGTATGAAAAAAAGTATTTTAATATTTGTAGATAAAAAAAGTATATTTTTTGAAGTGTTTTGAAGTTAGAATACGAAATTTTAATATCAGAGTGAGTCAACAAAGTATGAAAAAAAGTATTTTAATATTTGTAGAAAAAAAAGTATATTTTTTGAAGTGTTTTGAAGTGAGAATACGAAATTTTAATATCAGAGTGAGTCAACAAAGTATGAAAAAAAGTAGGTTAATATTTGTAGATAAAAAAAGTATATTTTTTGAAGTGTTTTGAAGTTAGAATACGAAATTTTAATATCAGAGTGAGTCAACAAAGTATGAAAAAAAGTAGGTTAATATATTTATATAAAAAAGTATATTTTTTGAAGTGTTTTGAAGTTAGAATACGAAATTTTAATATCAGAGTGAGTCAACAAAGTATGAAAAAAAGTAGGTTAATATTTGTAGATAAAAAAAGTATATTTTTTGAAGTTTTTTGAAGTGAGAATACGAAATTTTAATATCAGAGTGAGTCAACAAAGTATGAAAAAAAGTAGGTTAATATTTGTAGATAAAAAAAGTATATTTTTTGAAGTGTTTTGAAGTTAGAATACGAAATTTTAATATCAGAGTGAGTCAACAAAGTATGAAAAAAAGTATTTTAATATTTGTAGATAAAAAAAGTATATTTTTTGAAGTGTTTTGAAGTTAGAATACGAAATTTTAATATCAGAGTGAGTCAACAAAGTATGAAAAAAAGTAGGTTAATATTTGTAGATAAAAAAAGTATATTTTTTGAAGTGTTTTGAAGTTAGAATACGAAATTTTAATATCAGAGTGAGTCAACAAAGTATGAAAAAAAGTAGGTTAATATTTGTAGAAAAAAAAGTATATTTTTTGAAGTGTTTTGAAGTGAGAATACGAAATTTTAATATCAGAGTGAGTCAACAAAGTATGAAAAAAAGTATTTTAATATTTGTAGATAAAAAAAGTATATTTTTTGAAGTGTTTTGAAGTTAGAATACGAAATTTTAATATCAGAGTGAGTCAACAAAGTATGAAAAAAAGTATTTTAATATTTGTAGATAAAAAAAGTATATTTTTTGAAGTGTTTTGAAGTTAGAATACGAAATTTTAATATCAGAGTGAGTCAACAAAGTATGAAAAAAAGTATTTTAATATTTGTAGATAAAAAAAGTATATTTTTTGAAGTGTTTTGAAGTGAGAATACGAAATTTTAATATCAGAGTGAGTCAACAAAGTATGAAAAAAAGTAGGTTAATATATTTATATAAAAAAGTATATTTTTTGAAGTGTTTTGAAGTTAGAATACGAAATTTTAATATCAGAGTGAGTCAACAAAGTATGAAAAAAAGTATTTTAATATTTGTAGATAAAAAAAGTATATTTTTTGAAGTGTTTTGAAGTGAGAATACGAAATTTTAATATCAGAGTGAGTCAACAAAGTATGAAAAAAAGTAGGTTAATATATTTATATAAAAAAAGTATATTTTTTGAAGTGTTTTGAAGTTAGAATACGAAATTTTAATATCAGAGTGAGTCAACAAAGTATGAAAAAAAGTAGGTTAATATTTGTAGATAAAAAAAGTATATTTTTTGAAGTGTTTTGAAGTGAGAATACGAAATTTTAATATCAGAGTGAGTCAACAAAGTATGAAAAAAAGTAGGTTAATATATTTATATAAAAAAGTATATTTTTTGAAGTGTTTTGAAGTGAGAATACGAAATTTTAATATCAGAGTGAGTCAACAAAGTATGAAAAAAAGTAGGTTAATATTTGTAGATAAAAAAAGTATATTTTTTGAAGTGTTTTGAAGTTAGAATACGAAATTTTAATATCAGAGTGAGTCAACAAAGTATGAAAAAAAGTATTTTAATATTTGTAGATAAAAAAAGTATATTTTTTGAAGTGTTTTGAAGTTAGAATACGAAATTTTAATATCAGAGTGAGTCAACAAAGTATGAAAAAAAGTAGGTTAATATTTGTAGATAAAAAAAGTATATTTTTTGAAGTGTTTTGAAGTTAGAATACGAAATTTTAATATCAGAGTGAGTCAACAAAGTATGAAAAAAAGTATTTTAATATTTGTAGATAAAAAAAGTATATTTTTTGAAGTGTTTTGAAGTTAGAATACGAAATTTTAATATCAGAGTGAGTCAACAAAGTATGAAAAAAAGTATTTTAATATTTGTAGAAAAAAAAGTATATTTTTTGAAGTGTTTTGAAGTGAGAATACGAAATTTTAATATCAGAGTGAGTCAACAAAGTATGAAAAAAAGTAGGTTAATATATTTATATAAAAAAAGTATATTTTTTGAAGTGTTTTGAAGTGAGAATACGAAATTTTAATATCAGAGTGAGTCAACAAAGTATGAAAAAAAGTAGGTTAATATATTTATATAAAAAAAGTATATTTTTTGAAGTGTTTTGAAGTGAGAATACGAAATTTTAATATCAGAGTGAGTCAACAAAGTATGAAAAAAAGTATTTTAATATTTGTAGATAAAAAAAGTATATTTTTTGAAGTGTTTTGAAGTGAGAATACGAAATTTTAATATCAGAGTGAGTCAACAAAGTATGAAAAAAAGTAGGTTAATATTTGTAGATAAAAAAAGTATATTTTTTGAAGTGTTTTGAAGTGAGAATGCGAAATTTTAATATCAGAGTGAGTCAACAAAGTATGAAAAAAAGTAGGTTAATATTTGTAGATAAAAAAAGTATATTTTTTGAAGTGTTTTGAAGTTAGAATACGAAATTTTAATATCAGAGTGAGTCAACAAAGTATGAAAAAAAGTAGGTTAATATTTGTAGATAAAAAAAGTATATTTTTTGAAGTGTTTTGAAGTGAGAATACGAAATTTTAATATCAGAGTGAGTCAACAAAGTATGAAAAAAAGTAGGTTAATATATTTATATAAAAAAGTATATTTTTTGAAGTGTTTTGAAGTTAGAATACGAAATTTTAATATCAGAGTGAGTCAACAAAGTATGAAAAAAAGTATTTTAATATTTGTAGATAAAAAAAGTATATTTTTTGAAGTGTTTTGAAGTTAGAATACGAAATTTTAATATCAGAGTGAGTCAACAAAGTATGAAAAAAAGTAGGTTAATATTTGTAGATAAAAAAAGTATATTTTTTGAAGTGTTTTGAAGTTAGAATACGAAATTTTAATATCAGAGTGAGTCAACAAAGTATGAAAAAAAGTATTTTAATATTTGTAGATAAAAAAAGTATATTTTTTGAAGTGTTTTGAAGTTAGAATACGAAATTTTAATATCAGAGTGAGTCAACAAAGTATGAAAAAAAGTAGGTTAATATATTTATATAAAAAAAGTATATTTTTTGAAGTGTTTTGAAGTGAGAATACGAAATTTTAATATCAGAGTGAGTCAACAAAGTATGAAAAAAAGTAGGTTAATATTTGTAGATAAAAAAAGTATATTTTTTGAAGTGTTTTGAAGTGAGAATACGAAATTTTAATATCAGAGTGAGTCAACAAAGTATGAAAAAAAGTATTTTAATATTTGTAGATAAAAAAAGTATATTTTTTGAAGTGTTTTGAAGTGAGAATACGAAATTTTAATATCAGAGTGAGTCAACAAAGTATGAAAAAAAGTAGGTTAATATATTTATATAAAAAAAGTATATTTTTTGAAGTGTTTTGAAGTTAGAATACGAAATTTTAATATCAGAGTGAGTCAACAAAGTATGAAAAAAAGTAGGTTAATATTTGTAGATAAAAAAAGTATATTTTTTGAAGTGTTTTGAAGTTAGAATACGAAATTTTAATATCAGAGTGAGTCAACAAAGTATGAAAAAAAGTATTTTAATATTTGTAGATAAAAAAAGTATATTTTTTGAAGTGTTTTGAAGTGAGAATACGAAATTTTAATATCAGAGTGAGTCAACAAAGTATGAAAAAAAGTAGGTTAATATTTGTAGATAAAAAAAGTATATTTTTTGAAGTGTTTTGAAGTGAGAATACGAAATTTTAATATCAGAGTGAGTCAACAAAGTATGAAAAAAAGTATTTTAATATTTGTAGATAAAAAAAGTATATTTTTTGAAGTGTTTTGAAGTTAGAATACGAAATTTTAATATCAGAGTGAGTCAACAAAGTATGAAAAAAAGTAGGTTAATATTTGTAGATAAAAAAAGTATATTTTTTGAAGTGTTTTGAAGTTAGAATACGAAATTTTAATATCAGAGTGAGTCAACAAAGTATGAAAAAAAGTATTTTAATATTTGTAGATAAAAAAAGTATATTTTTTGAAGTGTTTTGAAGTTAGAATACGAAATTTTAATATCAGAGTGAGTCAACAAAGTATGAAAAAAAGTATTTTAATATTTGTAGATAAAAAAAGTATATTTTTTGAAGTGTTTTGAAGTTAGAATACGAAATTTTAATATCAGAGTGAGTCAACAAAGTATGAAAAAAAGTAGGTTAATATTTGTAGATAAAAAAAGTATATTTTTTGAAGTGTTTTGAAGTTAGAATACGAAATTTTAATATCAGAGTGAGTCAACAAAGTATGAAAAAAAGTATTTTAATATTTGTAGATAAAAAAAGTATATTTTTTGAAGTGTTTTGAAGTTAGAATACGAAATTTTAATATCAGAGTGAGTCAACAAAGTATGAAAAAAAGTATTTTAATATTTGTAGATAAAAAAAGTATATTTTTTGAAGTGTTTTGAAGTTAGAATACGAAATTTTAATATCAGAGTGAGTCAACAAAGTATGAAAAAAAGTATTTTAATATTTGTAGAAAAAAAAGTATATTTTTTGAAGTGTTTTGAAGTGAGAATACGAAATTTTAATATCAGAGTGAGTCAACAAAGTATGAAAAAAAGTAGGTTAATATATTTATATAAAAAAAGTATATTTTTTGAAGTGTTTTGAAGTGAGAATACGAAATTTTAATATCAGAGTGAGTCAACAAAGTATGAAAAAAAGTAGGTTAATATTTGTAGATAAAAAAAGTATATTTTTTGAAGTGTTTTGAAGTTAGAATACGAAATTTTAATATCAGAGTGAGTCAACAAAGTATGAAAAAAAGTATTTTAATATTTGTAGATAAAAAAAGTATATTTTTTGAAGTGTTTTGAAGTGAGAATACGAAATTTTAATATCAGAGTGAGTCAACAAAGTATGAAAAAAAGTATTTTAATATTTGTAGATAAAAAAAGTATATTTTTTGAAGTGTTTTGAAGTTAGAATACGAAATTTTAATATCAGAGTGAGTCAACAAAGTATGAAAAAAAGTAGGTTAATTTTTGTAGAAAAAAAAGTATATTTTTTGAAGTGTTTTGAAGTTAGAATACGAAATTTTAATATCAGAGTGAGTCAACAAAGTATGAAAAAAAGTATTTTAATATATTTATATAAAAAAAGTATATTTTTTGAAGTGTTTTGAAGTGAGAATACGAAATTTTAATATCAGAGTGAGTCAACAAAGTATGAAAAAAAGTAGGTTAATATTTGTAGATAAAAAAAGTATATTTTTTGAAGTGTTTTGAAGTGAGAATACGAAATTTTAATATCAGAGTGAGTCAACAAAGTATGAAAAAAAGTAGGTTAATATTTGTAGATAAAAAAAGTATATTTTTTGAAGTGTTTTGAAGTTAGAATACGAAATTTTAATATCAGAGTGAGTCAACAAAGTATGAAAAAAAGTAGGTTAATTTTTGTAGAAAAAAAAGTATATTTTTTGAAGTGTTTTGAAGTTAGAATACGAAATTTTAATATCAGAGTGAGTCAACAAAGTATGAAAAAAAGTATTTTAATATTTGTAGATAAAAAAAGTATATTTTTTGAAGTGTTTTGAAGTGAGAATACGAAATTTTAATATCAAAGTAAGTCAACAAAGTATGAAAAAAAGTATTTTAATATTTGTAGAAAAAAAAGTATATTTTTTGAAGTGTTTTGAAGTGAGAATACGAAATTTTAATATCAGAGTGAGTCAACAAAGTATGAAAAAAAGTATTTTAATATTTGTAGATAAAAAAAGTATATTTTTTGAAGTGTTTTGAAGTTAGAATACGAAATTTTAATATCAGAGTGAGTCAACAAAGTATGAAAAAAAGTATTTTAATATTTGTAGAAAAAAAAGTATATTTTTTGAAGTGTTTTGAAGTGAGAATACGAAATTTTAATATCAGAGTGAGTCAACAAAGTATGAAAAAAAGTAGGTTAATATTTGTAGATAAAAAAAGTATATTTTTTGAAGTGTTTTGAAGTGAGAATACGAAATTTTAATATCAGAGTGAGTCAACAAAGTATGAAAAAAAGTAGGTTAATATTTGTAGATAAAAAAAGTATATTTTTTGAAGTGTTTTGAAGTGAGAATACGAAATTTTAATATCAGAGTGAGTCAACAAAGTATGAAAAAAAGTATTTTAATATTTGTAGATAAAAAAAGTATATTTTTTGAAGTGTTTTGAAGTTAGAATACGAAATTTTAATATCAGAGTGAGTCAACAAAGTATGAAAAAAAGTATTTTAATATTTGTAGATAAAAAAAGTATATTTTTTGAAGTGTTTTGAAGTTAGAATACGAAATTTTAATATCAGAGTGAGTCAACAAAGTATGAAAAAAAGTATTTTAATATTTGTAGATAAAAAAAGTATATTTTTTGAAGTGTTTTGAAGTGAGAATACGAAATTTTAATATCAGAGTGAGTCAACAAAGTATGAAAAAAAGTAGGTTAATATTTGTAGATAAAAAAAGTATATTTTTTGAAGTGTTTTGAAGTGAGAATACGAAATTTTAATATCAGAGTGAGTCAACAAAGTATGAAAAAAAGTAGGTTAATATTTGTAGATAAAAAAAGTATATTTTTTGAAGTGTTTTGAAGTGAGAATACGAAATTTTAATATCAGAGTGAGTCAACAAAGTATGAAAAAAAGTATTTTAATATTTGTAGATAAAAAAAGTATATTTTTTGAAGTGTTTTGAAGTGAGAATACGAAATTTTAATATCAGAGTGAGTCAACAAAGTATGAAAAAAAGTATTTTAATATTTGTAGATAAAAAAAGTATATTTTTTGAAGTGTTTTGAAGTGAGAATACGAAATTTTAATATCAGAGTGAGTCAACAAAGTATGAAAAAAAGTATTTTAATATTTGTAGATAAAAAAAGTATATTTTTTGAAGTGTTTTGAAGTTAGAATACGAAATTTTAATATCAGAGTGAGTCAACAAAGTATGAAAAAAAGTATTTTAATATTTGTAGATAAAAAAAGTATATTTTTTGAAGTGTTTTGAAGTGAGAATACGAAATTTTAATATCAGAGTGAGTCAACAAAGTATGAAAAAAAGTATTTTAATATTTGTAGATAAAAAAAGTATATTTTTTGAAGTGTTTTGAAGTTAGAATACGAAATTTTAATATCAGAGTGAGTCAACAAAGTATGAAAAAAAGTAGGTTAATATAGTAGATAAAAAAAGTATATTTTTTGAAGTGTTTTGAAGTGAGAATACGAAATTTTAATATCAGAGTGAGTCAACAAAGTATGAAAAAAAGTATTTTAATATTTGTAGATAAAAAAAGTATATTTTTTGAAGTGTTTTGAAGTTAGAATGCGAAATTTTAATATCAGAGTGAGTCAACAAAGTATGAAAAAAAGTATTTTAATATTTGTAGATAAAAAAAGTATATTTTTTGAAGTGTTTTGAAGTTAGAATGCGAAATTTTAATATCAGAGTGAGTCAACAAAGTATGAAAAAAAGTATTTTAATATTTGTAGAAAAAAAAGTATATTTTTTGAAGTGTTTTGAAGTGAGAATACGAAATTTTAATATCAGAGTGAGTCAACAAAGTATGAAAAAAAGTAGGTTAATATATTTATATAAAAAAGTATATTTTTTGAAGTGTTTTGAAGTGAGAATACGAAATTTTAATATCAGAGTGAGTCAACAAAGTATGAAAAAAAGTAGGTTAATATTTGTAGATAAAAAAAGTATATTTTTTGAAGTGTTTTGAAGTTAGAATACGAAATTTTAATATCAGAGTGAGTCAACAAAGTATGAAAAAAAGTATTTTAATATTTGTAGATAAAAAAAGTATATTTTTTGAAGTGTTTTGAAGTTAGAATACGAAATTTTAATATCAGAGTGAGTCAACAAAGTATGAAAAAAAGTATTTTAATATTTGTAGATAAAAAAAGTATATTTTTTGAAGTGTTTTGAAGTTAGAATACGAAATTTTAATATCAGAGTGAGTCAACAAAGTATGAAAAAAAGTATTTTAATATTTGTAGATAAAAAAAGTATATTTTTTGAAGTGTTTTGAAGTTAGAATACGAAATTTTAATATCAGAGTGAGTCAACAAAGTATGAAAAAAAGTATTTTAATATTTGTAGAAAAAAAAGTATATTTTTTGAAGTGTTTTGAAGTGAGAATACGAAATTTTAATATCAGAGTGAGTCAACAAAGTATGAAAAAAAGTAGGTTAATATATTTATATAAAAAAAGTATATTTTTTGAAGTGTTTTGAAGTGAGAATACGAAATTTTAATATCAGAGTGAGTCAACAAAGTATGAAAAAAAGTAGGTTAATATTTGTAGATAAAAAAAGTATATTTTTTGAAGTGTTTTGAAGTTAGAATACGAAATTTTAATATCAGAGTGAGTCAACAAAGTATGAAAAAAAGTATTTTAATATTTGTAGATAAAAAAAGTATATTTTTTGAAGTGTTTTGAAGTGAGAATACGAAATTTTAATATCAGAGTGAGTCAACAAAGTATGAAAAAAAGTATTTTAATATTTGTAGATAAAAAAAGTATATTTTTTGAAGTGTTTTGAAGTTAGAATACGAAATTTTAATATCAGAGTGAGTCAACAAAGTATGAAAAAAAGTAGGTTAATTTTTGTAGAAAAAAAAGTATATTTTTTGAAGTGTTTTGAAGTTAGAATACGAAATTTTAATATCAGAGTGAGTCAACAAAGTATGAAAAAAAGTATTTTAATATTTGTAGATAAAAAAAGTATATTTTTTGAAGTGTTTTGAAGTTAGAATACGAAATTTTAATATCAGAGTGAGTCAACAAAGTATGAAAAAAAGTAGGTTAATATTTGTAGATAAAAAAAGTATATTTTTTGAAGTGTTTTGAAGTGAGAATACGAAATTTTAATATCAGAGTGAGTCAACAAAGTATGAAAAAAAGTAGGTTAATATTTGTAGATAAAAAAAGTATATTTTTTGAAGTGTTTTGAAGTTAGAATACGAAATTTTAATATCAGAGTGAGTCAACAAAGTATGAAAAAAAGTATTTTAATATTTGTAGATAAAAAAAGTATATTTTTTGAAGTGTTTTGAAGTTAGAATACGAAATTTTAATATCAGAGTGAGTCAACAAAGTATGAAAAAAAGTATTTTAATATTTGTAGATAAAAAAAGTATATTTTTTGAAGTGTTTTGAAGTGAGAATACGAAATTTTAATATCAGAGTGAGTCAACAAAGTATGAAAAAAAGTAGGTTAATATTTGTAGATAAAAATCGTATATTTTTTGAAGTGTTTTGAAGTGAGAATACGAAATTTTAATATCAGAGTGAGTCAACAAAGTATGAAAAAAAGTATTTTAATATTTGTAGAAAAAAGTATATTTTTTGAAGTGTTTTGAAGTGAGAATACGAAATTTTAATATCAGAGTGAGTCAACAAAGTATGAAAAAAAGTAGGTTAATATTTGTAGATAAAAAAAGTATATTTTTTGAAGTGTTTTGAAGTGAGAATACGAAATTTTAATATCAGAGTGAGTCAACAAAGTATGAAAAAAAGTAGGTTAATATTTGTAGATAAAAAAAGTATATTTTTTGAAGTGTTTTGAAGTGAGAATACGAAATTTTAATATCAGAGTGAGTCAACAAAGTATGAAAAAAAGTATTTTAATATTTGTAGATAAAAAAAGTATATTTTTTGAAGTGTTTTGAAGTTAGAATACGAAATTTTAATATCAGAGTGAGTCAACAAAGTATGAAAAAAAGTATTTTAATATTTGTAGATAAAAAAAGTATATTTTTTGAAGTGTTTTGAAGTTAGAATACGAAATTTTAATATCAGAGTGAGTCAACAAAGTATGAAAAAAAGTATTTTAATATTTGTAGATAAAAAAAGTATATTTTTTGAAGTGTTTTGAAGTGAGAATACGAAATTTTAATATCAGAGTGAGTCAACAAAGTATGAAAAAAAGTAGGTTAATATTTGTAGATAAAAAAAGTATATTTTTTGAAGTGTTTTGAAGTGAGAATACGAAATTTTAATATCAGAGTGAGTCAACAAAGTATGAAAAAAAGTATTTTAATATTTGTAGAAAAAAAAGTATATTTTTTGAAGTGTTTTGAAGTGAGAATACGAAATTTTAATATCAGAGTGAGTCAACAAAGTATGAAAAAAAGTATTTTAATATTTGTAGATAAAAAAAGTATATTTTTTGAAGTGTTTTGAAGTGAGAATACGAAATTTTAATATCAGAGTGAGTCAACAAAGTATGAAAAAAAGTAGGTTAATATTTGTAGATAAAAAAAGTATATTTTTTGAAGTGTTTTGAAGTGAGAATACGAAATTTTAATATCAGAGTGAGTCAACAAAGTATGAAAAAAAGTATTTTAATATTTGTAGAAAAAAAAGTATATTTTTTGAAGTGTTTTGAAGTGAGAATACGAAATTTTAATATCAGAGTGAGTCAACAAAGTATGAAAAAAAGTATTTTAATATTTGTAGAAAAAAAAGTATATTTTTTGAAGTGTTTTGAAGTGAGAATACGAAATTTTAATATCAGAGTGAGTCAACAAAGTATGAAAAAAAGTAGGTTAATATATTTATATAAAAAAAGTATATTTTTTGAAGTGTTTTGAAGTGAGAATACGAAATTTTAATATCAGAGTGAGTCAACAAAGTATGAAAAAAAGTAGGTTAATATTTGTAGATAAAAAAAGTATATTTTTTGAAGTGTTTTGAAGTTAGAATACGAAATTTTAATATCAGAGTGAGTCAACAAAGTATGAAAAAAAGTATTTTAATATTTGTAGATAAAAAAAGTATATTTTTTGAAGTGTTTTGAAGTGAGAATACGAAATTTTAATATCAGAGTGAGTCAACAAAGTATGAAAAAAAGTATTTTAATATTTGTAGATAAAAAAAGTATATTTTTTGAAGTGTTTTGAAGTTAGAATACGAAATTTTAATATCAGAGTGAGTCAACAAAGTATGAAAAAAAGTAGGTTAATTTTTGTAGAAAAAAAAGTATATTTTTTGAAGTGTTTTGAAGTTAGAATACGAAATTTTAATATCAGAGTGAGTCAACAAAGTATGAAAAAAAGTATTTTAATATATTTATATAAAAAAAGTATATTTTTTGAAGTGTTTTGAAGTGAGAATACGAAATTTTAATATCAGAGTGAGTCAACAAAGTATGAAAAAAAGTAGGTTAATATTTGTAGATAAAAAAAGTATATTTTTTGAAGTGTTTTGAAGTGAGAATACGAAATTTTAATATCAGAGTGAGTCAACAAAGTATGAAAAAAAGTAGGTTAATATTTGTAGATAAAAAAAGTATATTTTTTGAAGTGTTTTGAAGTTAGAATACGAAATTTTAATATCAGAGTGAGTCAACAAAGTATGAAAAAAAGTAGGTTAATTTTTGTAGAAAAAAAAGTATATTTTTTGAAGTGTTTTGAAGTTAGAATACGAAATTTTAATATCAGAGTGAGTCAACAAAGTATGAAAAAAAGTATTTTAATATTTGTAGATAAAAAAAGTATATTTTTTGAAGTGTTTTGAAGTTAGAATACGAAATTTTAATATCAGAGTGAGTCAACAAAGTATGAAAAAAAGTATTTTAATATTTGTAGATAAAAAAAGTATATTTTTTGAAGTGTTTTGAAGTGAGAATACGAAATTTTAATATCAGAGTGAGTCAACAAAGTATGAAAAAAAGTATTTTAATATTTGTAGATAAAAAAAGTATATTTTTTGAAGTGTTTTGAAGTGAGAATACGAAATTTTAATATCAGAGTGAGTCAACAAAGTATGAAAAAAAGTATTTTAATATTTGTAGAAAAAAAAGTATATTTTTTGAAGTGTTTTGAAGTGAGAATACGAAATTTTAATATCAGAGTGAGTCAACAAAGTATGAAAAAAAGTAGGTTAATATTTGTAGATAAAAAAAGTATATTTTTTGAAGTGTTTTGAAGTTAGAATACGAAATTTTAATATCAGAGTGAGTCAACAAAGTATGAAAAAAAGTATTTTAATATTTGTAGATAAAAAAAGTATATTTTTTGAAGTGTTTTGAAGTGAGAATACGAAATTTTAATATCAGAGTGAGTCAACAAAGTATGAAAAAAAGTATTTTAATATTTGTAGATAAAAAAAGTATATTTTTTGAAGTGTTTTGAAGTTAGAATACGAAATTTTAATATCAGAGTGAGTCAACAAAGTATGAAAAAAAGTATTTTAATATTTGTAGATAAAAAAAGTATATTTTTTGAAGTGTTTTGAAGTTAGAATACGAAATTTTAATATCAGAGTGAGTCAACAAAGTATGAAAAAAAGTATTTTAATATTTGTAGATAAAAAAAGTATATTTTTTGAAGTGTTTTGAAGTGAGAATACGAAATTTTAATATCAGAGTGAGTCAACAAAGTATGAAAAAAAGTAGGTTAATATTTGTAGATAAAAAAAGTATATTTTTTGAAGTGTTTTGAAGTGAGAATACGAAATTTTAATATCAGAGTGAGTCAACAAAGTATGAAAAAAAGTAGGTTAATATTTGTAGATAAAAAAAGTATATTTTTTGAAGTGTTTTGAAGTTAGAATACGAAATTTTAATATCAGAGTGAGTCAACAAAGTATGAAAAAAAGTATTTTAATATTTGTAGATAAAAAAAGTATATTTTTTGAAGTGTTTTGAAGTGAGAATACGAAATTTTAATATCAGAGTGAGTCAACAAAGTATGAAAAAAAGTATTTTAATATTTGTAGATAAAAAAAGTATATTTTTTGAAGTGTTTTGAAGTGAGAATACGAAATTTTAATATCAGAGTGAGTCAACAAAGTATGAAAAAAAGTATTTTAATATTTGTAGATAAAAAAAGTATATTTTTTGAAGTGTTTTGAAGTTAGAATACGAAATTTTAATATCAGAGTGAGTCAACAAAGTATGAAAAAAAGTATTTTAATATTTGTAGATAAAAAAAGTATATTTTTTGAAGTGTTTTGAAGTGAGAATACGAAATTTTAATATCAGAGTGAGTCAACAAAGTATGAAAAAAAGTATTTTAATATTTGTAGAAAAAAGTATATTTTTTGAAGTGTTTTGATGTTAGAATACGAAATTTTAATATCAGAGTGAGTCAACAAAGTATGAAAAAAAGTAGGTTAATATAGTAGATAAAAAAAGTATATTTTTTGAAGTGTTTTGAAGTGAGAATACGAAATTTTAATATCAGAGTGAGTCAACAAAGTATGAAAAAAAGTATTTTAATATTTGTAGATAAAAAAAGTATATTTTTTGAAGTGTTTTGAAGTTAGAATGCGAAATTTTAATATCAGAGTGAGTCAACAAAGTATGAAAAAAAGTATTTTAATATTTGTAGATAAAAAAAGTATATTTTTTGAAGTGTTTTGAAGTTAGAATACGAAATTTTAATATCAGAGTGAGTCAACAAAGTATGAAAAAAAGTATTTTAATATTTGTAGATAAAAAAAGTATATTTTTTGAAGTGTTTTGAAGTGAGAATACGAAATTTTAATATCAGAGTGAGTCAACAAAGTATGAAAAAAAGTATTTTAATATTTGTAGATAAAAAAAGTATATTTTTTGAAGTGTTTTGAAGTGAGAATACGAAATTTTAATATCAGAGTGAGTCAACAAAGTATGAAAAAAAGTATTTTAATATTTGTAGATAAAAAAAGTATATTTTTTGAAGTGTTTTGAAGTTAGAATACGAAATTTTAATATCAGAGTGAGTCAACAAAGTATGAAAAAAAGTATTTTAATATTTGTAGATAAAAAAAGTATATTTTTTGAAGTGTTTTGAAGTTAGAATACGAAATTTTAATATCAGAGTGAGTCAACAAAGTATGAAAAAAAGTAGGTTAATATTTGTAGATAAAAAAAGTATATTTTTTGAAGTGTTTTGAAGTGAGAATACGAAATTTTAATATCAGAGTGAGTCAACAAAGTATGAAAAAAAGTATTTTAATATTTGTAGATAAAAAAGTATATTTTTTGAAGTGTTTTGAAGTGAAAATACGAAATTTTAATATCAGAGTGAGTCAACAAAGTATGAAAAAAAGTAGGTTAATATTTGTAGATAAAAAAAGTATATTTTTTGAAGTGTTTTGAAGTGAGAATACGAAATTTTAATATCAGAGTGAGTCAACAAAGTATGAAAAAAAGTAGGTTAATATTTGTAGATAAAAAAAGTATATTTTTTGAAGTGTTTTGAAGTGAGAATACGAAATTTTAATATCAGAGTGAGTCAACAAAGTATGAAAAAAAGTAGGTTAATATTTGTAGATAAAAAAAGTATATTTTTTGAAGTGTTTTGAAGTGAGAATACGAAATTTTAATATCAGAGTGAGTCAACAAAGTATGAAAAAAAGTATTTTAATATTTGTAGATAAAAAAAGTATATTTTTTGAAGTGTTTTGAAGTGAGAATACGAAATTTTAATATCAGAGTGAGTCAACAAAGTATGAAAAAAAGTATTTTAATATTTGTAGATAAAAAAAGTATATTTTTTGAAGTGTTTTGAAGTTAGAATGCGAAATTTTAATATCAGAGTGAGTCAACAAAGTATGAAAAAAAGTATTTTAATATTTGTAGAAAAAAAAGTATATTTTTTGAAGTGTTTTGAAGTGAGAATACGAAATTTTAATATCAGAGTGAGTCAACAAAGTATGAAAAAAAGTAGGTTAATATTTGTAGATAAAAAAAGTATATTTTTTGAAGTGTTTTGAAGTTAGAATACGAAATTTTAATATCAGAGTGAGTCAACAAAGTATGAAAAAAAGTATTTTAATATTTGTAGATAAAAAAAGTATATTTTTTGAAGTGTTTTGAAGTTAGAATACGAAATTTTAATATCAGAGTGAGTCAACAAAGTATGAAAAAAAGTAGGTTAATATTTGTAGATAAAAAAAGTATATTTTTTGAAGTGTTTTGAAGTTAGAATACGAAATTTTAATATCAGAGTGAGTCAACAAAGTATGAAAAAAAGTATTTTAATATTTGTAGATAAAAAAAGTATATTTTTTGAAGTGTTTTGAAGTTAGAATACGAAATTTTAATATCAGAGTGAGTCAACAAAGTATGAAAAAAAGTATTTTAATATTTGTAGAAAAAAAAGTATATTTTTTGAAGTGTTTTGAAGTGAGAATACGAAATTTTAATATCAGAGTGAGTCAACAAAGTATGAAAAAAAGTATTTTAATATTTGTAGATAAAAAAAGTATATTTTTTGAAGTGTTTTGAAGTGAGAATACGAAATTTTAATATCAGAGTGAGTCAACAAAGTATGAAAAAAAGTATTTTAATATTTGTAGAAAAAAAAGTATATTTTTTGAAGTGTTTTGAAGTTAGAATACGAAATTTTAATATCAGAGTGAGTCAACAAAGTATGAAAAAAAGTATTTTAATATTTGTAGATAAAAAAAGTATATTTTTTGAAGTGTTTTGAAGTGAGAATACGAAATTTTAATATCAGAGTGAGTCAACAAAGTATGAAAAAAAGTATTTTAATATTTGTAGATAAAAAAAGTATATTTTTTGAAGTGTTTTGAAGTGAGAATACGAAATTTTAATATCAGAGTGAGTCAACAAAGTATGAAAAAAAGTATTTTAATATTTGTAGATAAAAAAAGTATATTTTTTGAAGTGTTTTGAAGTGAGAATACGAAATTTTAATATCAGAGTGAGTCAACAAAGTATGAAAAAAAGTAGGTTAATATTTGTAGATAAAAAAAGTATATTTTTTGAAGTGTTTTGAAGTTAGAATACGAAATTTTAATATCAGAGTGAGTCAACAAAGTATGAAAAAAAGTAGGTTAATATTTGTAGATAAAAAAAGTATATTTTTTGAAGTGTTTTGAAGTTAGAATACGAAATTTTAATATCAGAGTGAGTCAACAAAGTATGAAAAAAAGTAGGTTAATATTTGTAGATAAAAAAAGTATATTTTTTGAAGTGTTTTGAAGTGAGAATACGAAATTTTAATATCAGAGTGAGTCAACAAAGTATGAAAAAAAGTATTTTAATATTTGTAGATAAAAAAAGTATATTTTTTGAAGTGTTTTGAAGTGAGAATACGAAATTTTAATATCAGAGTGAGTCAACAAAGTATGAAAAAAAGTAGGTTAATATTTGTAGATAAAAAAAGTATATTTTTTGAAGTGTTTTGAAGTTAGAATACGAAATTTTAATATCAGAGTGAGTCAACAAAGTATGAAAAAAAGTAGGTTAATATTTGTAGATAAAAAAAAGTATATTTTTTGAAGTGTTTTGAAGTGAGAATACGAAATTTTAATATCAGAGTGAGTCAACAAAGTATGAAAAAAAGTATTTTAATATTTGTAGATAAAAAAAGTATATTTTTTGAAGTGTTTTGAAGTGAGAATACGAAATTTTAATATCAGAGTGAGTCAACAAAGTATGAAAAAAAGTATTTTAATATTTGTAGATAAAAAAAGTATATTTTTTGAAGTGTTTTGAAGTTAGAATACGAAATTTTAATATCAGAGTGAGTCAACAAAGTATGAAAAAAAGTATTTTAATATTTGTAGATAAAAAAAGTATATTTTTTGAAGTGTTTTGAAGTGAGAATACGAAATTTTAATATCAGAGTGAGTCAACAAAGTATGAAAAAAAGTATTTTAATATTTGTAGATAAAAAAAGTATATTTTTTGAAGTGTTTTGAAGTGAGAATACGAAATTTTAATATCAGAGTGAGTCAACAAAGTATGAAAAAAAGTAGGTTAATATTTGTAGATAAAAAAAGTATATTTTTTGAAGTGTTTTGAAGTGAGAATACGAAATTTTAATATCAGAGTGAGTCAACAAAGTATGAAAAAAAGTATTTTAATATTTGTAGATAAAAAAAGTATATTTTTTGAAGTGTTTTGAAGTGAGAATACGAAATTTTAATATCAGAGTGAGTCAACAAAGTATGAAAAAAAGTATTTTAATATTTGTAGATAAAAAAAGTATATTTTTTGAAGTGTTTTGAAGTTAGAATACGAAATTTTAATATCAGAGTGAGTCAACAAAGTATGAAAAAAAGTAGGTTAATATAGTAGATAAAAAAAGTATATTTTTTGAAGTGTTTTGAAGTGAGAATACGAAATTTTAATATCAGAGTGAGTCAACAAAGTATGAAAAAAAGTATTTTAATATTTGTAGATAAAAAAAGTATATTTTTTGAAGTGTTTTGAAGTTAGAATGCGAAATTTTAATATCAGAGTGAGTCAACAAAGTATGAAAAAAAGTAGGTTAATATTTGTAGATAAAAAAAGTATATTTTTTGAAGTGTTTTGAAGTTAGAATACGAAATTTTAATATCAGAGTGAGTCAACAAAGTATGAAAAAAAGTAGGTTAATATTTGTAGAAAAAAAAGTATATTTTTTGAAGTGTTTTGAAGTGAGAATACGAAATTTTAATATCAGAGTGAGTCAACAAAGTATGAAAAAAAGTAGGTTAATATTTGTAGATAAAAAAAGTATATTTTTTGAAGTGTTTTGAAGTTAGAATACGAAATTTTAATATCAGAGTGAGTCAACAAAGTATGAAAAAAAGTATTTTAATATTTGTAGATAAAAAAAGTATATTTTTTGAAGTGTTTTGAAGTTAGAATACGAAATTTTAATATCAGAGTGAGTCAACAAAGTATGAAAAAAAGTAGGTTAATATTTGTAGATAAAAAAAGTATATTTTTTGAAGTGTTTTGAAGTGAGAATACGAAATTTTAATATCAGAGTGAGTCAACAAAGTATGAAAAAAAGTAGGTTAATATTTGTAGATAAAAAAAGTATATTTTTTGAAGTGTTTTGAAGTTAGAATACGAAATTTTAATATCAGAGTGAGTCAACAAAGTATGAAAAAAAGTATTTTAATATTTGTAGATAAAAAAAGTATATTTTTTGAAGTGTTTTGAAGTTAGAATACGAAATTTTAATATCAGAGTGAGTCAACAAAGTATGAAAAAAAGTATTTTAATATTTGTAGATAAAAAAAGTATATTTTTTGAAGTGTTTTGAAGTTAGAATACGAAATTTTAATATCAGAGTGAGTCAACAAAGTATGAAAAAAAGTAGGTTAATATTTGTAGATAAAAAAAGTATATTTTTTGAAGTGTTTTGAAGTGAGAATACGAAATTTTAATATCAGAGTGAGTCAACAAAGTATGAAAAAAAGTAGGTTAATATTTGTAGATAAAAAAAGTATATTTTTTGAAGTGTTTTGAAGTGAGAATACGAAATTTTAATATCAGAGTGAGTCAACAAAGTATGAAAAAAAGTAGGTTAATATTTGTAGATAAAAAAAGTATATTTTTTGAAGTGTTTTGAAGTGAGAATACGAAATTTTAATATCAGAGTGAGTCAACAAAGTATGAAAAAAAGTATTTTAATATTTGTAGATAAAAAAAGTATATTTTTTGAAGTGTTTTGAAGTGAGAATACGAAATTTTAATATCAGAGTGAGTCAACAAAGTATGAAAAAAAGTATTTTAATATTTGTAGATAAAAAAAGTATATTTTTTGAAGTGTTTTGAAGTTAGAATGCGAAATTTTAATATCAGAGTGAGTCAACAAAGTATGAAAAAAAGTATTTTAATATTTGTAGATAAAAAAAGTATATTTTTTGAAGTGTTTTGAAGTTAGAATACGAAATTTTAATATCAGAGTGAGTCAACAAAGTATGAAAAAAAGTAGGTTAATATAGTAGATAAAAAAAGTATATTTTTTGAAGTGTTTTGAAGTTAGAATGCGAAATTTTAATATCAGAGTGAGTCAACAAAGTATGAAAAAAAGTATTTTAATATTTGTAGAAAAAAAAGTATATTTTTTGAAGTGTTTTGAAGTTAGAATACGAAATTTTAATATCAGAGTGAGTCAACAAAGTATGAAAAAAAGTATTTTAATATTTGTAGATAAAAAAAGTATATTTTTTGAAGTGTTTTGAAGTGAGAATACGAAATTTTAATATCAGAGTGAGTCAACAAAGTATGAAAAAAAGTATTTTAATATTTGTAGAAAAAAAAGTATATTTTTTGAAGTGTTTTGAAGTTAGAATACGAAATTTTAATATCAGAGTGAGTCAACAAAGTATGAAAAAAAGTAGGTTAATATAGTAGATAAAAAAAGTATATTTTTTGAAGTGTTTTGAAGTGAGAATACGAAATTTTAATATCAGAGTGAGTCAACAAAGTATGAAAAAAAGTATTTTAATATTTGTAGATAAAAAAAGTATATTTTTTGAAGTGTTTTGAAGTTAGAATGCGAAATTTTAATATCAGAGTGAGTCAACAAAGTATGAAAAAAAGTATTTTAATATTTGTAGATAAAAAAAGTATATTTTTTGAAGTGTTTTGAAGTGAGAATACGAAATTTTAATATCAGAGTGAGTCAACAAAGTATGAAAAAAAGTATTTTAATATTTGTAGATAAAAAAAGTATATTTTTTGAAGTGTTTTGAAGTTAGAATGCGAAATTTTAATATCAGAGTGAGTCAACAAAGTATGAAAAAAAGTATTTTAATATTTGTAGATAAAAAAAGTATATTTTTTGAAGTGTTTTGAAGTTAGAATACGAAATTTTAATATCAGAGTGAGTCAACAAAGTATGAAAAAAAGTATTTTAATATTTGTAGATAAAAAAAGTATATTTTTTGAAGTGTTTTGAAGTTAGAATACGAAATTTTAATATCAGAGTGAGTCAACAAAGTATGAAAAAAAGTAGGTTAATATTTGTAGATAAAAAAAGTATATTTTTTGAAGTGTTTTGAAGTTAGAATGCGAAATTTTAATATCAGAGTGAGTCAACAAAGTATGAAAAAAAGTATTTTAATATTTGTAGATAAAAAAAGTATATTTTTTGAAGTGTTTTGAAGTTAGAATACGAAATTTTAATATCAGAGTGAGTCAACAAAGTATGAAAAAAAGTATTTTAATATTTGTAGATAAAAAAAGTATATTTTTTGAAGTGTTTTGAAGTTAGAATACGAAATTTTAATATCAGAGTGAGTCAACAAAGTATGAAAAAAAGTAGGTTAATATTTGTAGATAAAAAAAGTATATTTTTTGAAGTGTTTTGAAGTGAGAATACGAAATTTTAATATCAGAGTGAGTCAACAAAGTATGAAAAAAAGTATTTTAATATTTGTAGAAAAAAAAGTATATTTTTTGAAGTGTTTTGAAGTGAGAATACGAAATTTTAATATCAGAGTGAGTCAACAAAGTATGAAAAAAAGTAGGTTAATATTTGTAGATAAAAAAAGTATATTTTTTGAAGTGTTTTGAAGTGAGAATACGAAATTTTAATATCAGAGTGAGTCAACAAAGTATGAAAAAAAGTATTTTAATATTTGTAGAAAAAAAAGTATATTTTTTGAAGTGTTTTGAAGTTAGAATACGAAATTTTAATATCAGAGTGAGTCAACAAAGTATGAAAAAAAGTAGGTTAATATAGTAGATAAAAAAAGTATATTTTTTGAAGTGTTTTGAAGTGAGAATACGAAATTTTAATATCAGAGTGAGTCAACAAAGTATGAAAAAAAGTATTTTAATATTTGTAGATAAAAAAAGTATATTTTTTTGAAGTGTTTTGAAGTTAGAATGCGAAATTTTAATATCAGAGTGAGTCAACAAAGTATGAAAAAAAGTATTTTAATATTTGTAGATAAAAAAAGTATATTTTTTGAAGTGTTTTGAAGTTAGAATACGAAATTTTAATATCAGAGTGAGTCAACAAAGTATGAAAAAAAGTATTTTAATATTTGTAGATAAA
>CAMPDV010005155.1:0-38636 GCA_946699065.1 Loxodes magnus
TGCTGTGGCTATATCCAGTGATTCAGAGTTCATCGTATCGGGAAGTGCAGATTATACGGTGAGACTATGGGACGTCAAGACAGGTACCTGTAAGACCATGAGTGGTCACACACATTAGGTATATGCTGTGGCTATATCCAGTGATTCAGAGTTCATCGTATCGGGAAGTGGAGATTAGACGGTGAGACTATGGGACGTCAAGACAGGTACCTGTAAGACCATGAGTGGTCACACTAGTTATGTATATGTTGTGGCTATATCAAGTGATTCAGAGTTCATCGTATCGGGAAGTTATGATAATACGGTGAGACTATGGGACGTCAAGACAGGTACCTGTAAGACCATGAGTGGTCACACTAGTTATGTATGTGCTGTGACTATATCCAGTGATTCAGAGTTCATCGTATCGGGAAGTGGAGATTATACGGTGAGACTATGGGACGTCAAGACAGGTACCTGTAAGACCATGAGTGGTCACACTAGTTATGTATATGCTGTGGCTATATCCAGTGATTCAGAGTTCATCGTATCGGGAAGTGGAGATTAGACGGTGAGACTATGGGACGTCAAGACAGGTATCTGTAAGACCATGAGTGGTCACACACATTAGGTATATGCTGTGGCTATATCCAGTGATTCAGAGTTCATCGTATCGGGAAGTGGAGATTAGACGGTGAGACTATGGGACGTCAAGACAGGTACCTGTAAGACCATGAGTGGTCACACACATTAGGTATGTGCTGTGACTATATCCAGTGATTCAGAGTTCATCGTATCGGGAAGTGGAGATTATACGGTGAGACTATGGGACGTCAAGACAGGTACCTGTAAGACCATGAGTGGTCACACTAGTTATGTATATGCTGTGGCTATATCCAGTGATTCAGAGTTCATCGTATCGGGAAGTGGAGATTAGACGGTGAGACTATGGGACGTCAAGACAGGTACCTGTAAGACCATGAGTGGTCACACTAGTTATGTATATGCTGTGGCTATATCCAGTGATTCAGAGTTCATCGTATCGGGAAGTGGAGATTATACGGTGAGACTATGGGACGTCAAGACAGGTACCTGTAAGACCATGAGTGGTCACACACATTAGGTATGTGCTGTGACTATATCCAGTGATTCAGAGTTCATCGTATCGGGAAGTGGAGATTATACGGTGAGACTATGGGACGTCAAGACAGGTACCTGTAAGACCATGAGTGGTCACACTAGTTATGTATATGCTGTGGCTATATCCAGTGATTCAGAGTTCATCGTATCGGGAAGTGGAGATTAGACGGTGAGACTATGGGACGTCAAGACAGGTATCTGTAAGACCATGAGTGGTCACACACATTAGGTATATGCTGTGGCTATATCCAGTGATTCAGAGTTCATCGTATCGGGAAGTGGAGATTAGACGGTGAGACTATGGGACGTCAAGACAGGTACCTGTAAGACCATGAGTGGTCACACACATTAGGTATGTGCTGTGACTATATCCAGTGATTCAGAGTTCATCGTATCGGGAAGTTATGATAATACGGTGAGACTATGGGACGTCAAGACAGGTACCTGTAAGACCATGAGTGGTCACACTAGTTATGTATATGCTGTGGCTATATCCAGTGATTCAGAGTTCATCGTATCGGGAAGTGGAGATTAGACGGTGAGACTATGGGACGTCAAGACAGGTACCTGTAAGACCATGAGTGGTCACACACATTAGGTATATGCTGTGGCTATATCCAGTGATTCAGAGTTCATCGTATCGGGAAGTGGAGATTAGACGGTGAGACTATGGGACGTCAAGACAGGTACCTGTAAGACCATGAGTGGTCACACACATTAGGTATGTGCTGTGACTATATCCAGTGATTCAGAGTTCATCGTATCGGGAAGTGGAGATTATACGGTGAGACTATGGGACGTCAAGACAGGTACCTGTAAGACCATGAGTGGTCACACTAGTTATGTATATGCTGTGGCTATATCCAGTGATTCAGAGTTCATCGTATCGGGAAGTGGAGATTAGACGGTGAGACTATGGGACGTCAAGACAGGTACCTGTAAGACCATGAGTGGTCACACTAGTTTAGTAAGATCTGTGGCTATATCCAGTGATTCAGAGTTCATCGTATCGGGAAGTGGAGATTATACGGTGAGACTATGGGACGTCAAGACAGGTACCTGTAAGACCATGAGTGGTCACACTAGTTATGTATATGCTGTGGCTATATCCAGTGATTCAGAGTTCATCGTATCGGGAAGTGGAGATTAGACGGTGAGACTATGGGACGTCAAGACAGGTACCTGTAAGACCATGAGTGGTCACACTAGTTATGTATATGCTGTGGCTATATCCAGTGATTCAGAGTTCATCGTATCGGGAAGTGCAGATTATACGGTGAGACTATGGGACGTCAAGACAGGTACCTGTAAGACCATGAGTGGTCACACACATTAGGTATGTGCTGTGACTATATCCAGTGATTCAGAGTTCATCGTATCGGGAAGTGGAGATTATACGGTGAGACTATGGGACGTCAAGACAGGTACCTGTAAGACCATGAGTGGTCACACTAGTTATGTATATGCTGTGGCTATATCCAGTGATTCAGAGTTCATCGTATCGGGAAGTGGAGATTAGACGGTGAGACTATGGGACGTCAAGACAGGTACCTGTAAGACCATGAGTGGTCACACTAGTTATGTATGTGCTGTGACTATATCCAGTGATTCAGAGTTCATCGTATCGGGAAGTGGAGATTATACGGTGAGACTATGGGACGTCAAGACAGGTACCTGTAAGACCATGAGTGGTCACACTAGTTATGTATATGCTGTGGCTATATCCAGTGATTCAGAGTTCATCGTATCGGGAAGTGGAGATTAGACGGTGAGACTATGGGACGTCAAGACAGGTATCTGTAAGACCATGAGTGGTCACACACATTAGGTATATGCTGTGGCTATATCCAGTGATTCAGAGTTCATCGTATCGGGAAGTGGAGATTATACGGTGAGACTATGGGACGTCAAGACAGGTACCTGTAAGACCATGAGTGGTCACACACATTAGGTATGTGCTGTGACTATATCCAGTGATTCAGAGTTCATCGTATCGGGAAGTTATGATAATACGGTGAGACTATGGGACGTCAAGACAGGTACCTGTAAGACCATGAGTGGTCACACTAGTTATGTATATGCTGTGGCTATATCCAGTGATTCAGAGTTCATCGTATCGGGAAGTGCAGATTATACGGTGAGACTATGGGACGTCAAGACAGGTACCTGTAAGACCATGAGTGGTCACACTAGTTATGTATATGCCGTGGTTATATCCAGTGATTCAGAGTTCATCGTATCGGGAAGTGGAGATTATACGGTGAGACTATGGGACGTCAAGACAGGTACCTGTAAGACCATGAGTGGTCACACTAGTTATGTATATGTTGTGGCTATATCAAGTGATTCAGAGTTCATCGTATCGGGAAGTTATGATAATACGGTGAGACTATGGGACGTCAAGACAGGTACCTGTAAGACCATGAGTGGTCACACTAGTTATGTATGTGCTGTGACTATATCCAGTGATTCAGAGTTCATCGTATCGGGAAGTGGAGATTATACGGTGAGACTATGGGACGTCAAGACAGGTACCTGTAAGACCATGAGTGGTCACACTAGTTATGTATATGCTGTGGCTATATCCAGTGATTCAGAGTTCATCGTATCGGGAAGTGGAGATTAGACGGTGAGACTATGGGACGTCAAGACAGGTATCTGTAAGACCATGAGTGGTCACACACATTAGGTATGTGCTGTGACTATATCCAGTGATTCAGAGTTCATCGTATCGGGAAGTTATGATAATACGGTGAGACTATGGGACGTCAAGACAGGTACCTGTAAGACCATGAGTGGTCACACTAGTTATGTATATGCTGTGGCTATATCCAGTGATTCAGAGTTCATCGTATCGGGAAGTGCAGATTATACGGTGAGACTATGGGACGTCAAGACAGGTACCTGTAAGACCATGAGTGGTCACACTAGTTATGTATATGCTGTGGCTATATCCAGTGATTCAGAGTTCATCGTATCGGGAAGTGGAGATTAGACGGTGAGACTATGGGACGTCAAGACAGGTACCTGTAAGACCATGAGTGGTCACACTAGTTATGTATATGCTGTGGCTATATCCAGTGATTCAGAGTTCATCGTATCGGGAAGTGGAGATTAGACGGTGAGACTATGGGACGTCAAGACAGGTACCTGTAAGACCATGAGTGGTCACACACATTAGGTATGTGCTGTGACTATATCCAGTGATTCAGAGTTCATCGTATCGGGAAGTGGAGATTATACGGTGAGACTATGGGACGTCAAGACAGGTACCTGTAAGACCATGAGTGGTCACACTAGTTATGTATATGCTGTGGCTATATCCAGTGATTCAGAGTTCATCGTATCGGGAAGTGGAGATTAGACGGTGAGACTATGGGACGTCAAGACAGGTACCTGTAAGACCATGAGTGGTCACACTAGTTATGTATATGCTGTGGCTATATCCAGTGATTCAGAGTTCATCGTATCGGGAAGTGGAGATTAGACGGTGAGACTATGGGACGTCAAGACAGGTACCTGTAAGACCATGAGTGGTCACACACATTAGGTATGTGCTGTGACTATATCCAGTGATTCAGAGTTCATCGTATCGGGAAGTGGAGATTATACGGTGAGACTATGGGACGTCAAGACAGGTACCTGTAAGACCATGAGTGGTCACACTAGTTATGTATATGCTGTGGCTATATCCAGTGATTCAGAGTTCATCGTATCGGGAAGTGGAGATTAGACGGTGAGACTATGGGACGTCAAGACAGGTACCTGTAAGACCATGAGTGGTCACACTAGTTATGTATGTGCTGTGACTATATCCAGTGATTCAGAGTTCATCGTATCGGGAAGTGGAGATTATACGGTGAGACTATGGGACGTCAAGACAGGTACCTGTAAGACCATGAGTGGTCACACTAATTCTGTATATGTTGTGGCTATATCCAGTGATTCAGAGTTCATCGTATCGGGAAGTGGAGATTAGACGGTGAGACTATGGGACGTCAAGACAGGTACCTGTAAGACCATGAGTGGTCACACTAGTTATGTATATGCTGTGGCTATATCCAGTGATTCAGAGTTCATCGTATCGGGAAGTGGAGATTATACGGTGAGACTATGGGACGTCAAGACAGGTACCTGTAAGACCATGAGTGGTCACACTAGTTATGTATATGCTGTGGCTATATCCAGTGATTCAGAGTTCATCGTATCGGGAAGTGGAGATTAGACGGTGAGACTATGGGACGTCAAGACAGGTACCTGTAAGACCATGAGTGGTCACACACATTAGGTATGTACTGTGACTATATCCAGTGATTCAGAGTTCATCGTATCGGGAAGTGGAGATTAGACGGTGAGACTATGGGACGTCAAGACAGGTACCTGTAAGACCATGAGTGGTCACACACATTAGGTATGTGCTGTGGCTATATCCAGTGATTCAGAGTTCATCGTATCGGGAAGTGGAGATTAGACGGTGAGACTATGGGACGTCAAGACAGGTACCTGTAAGACCATGAGTGGTCACACTAGTTATGTATATGCTGTGGCTATATCCAGTGATTCAGAGTTCATCGTATCGGGAAGTGGAGATTAGACGGTGAGACTATGGGACGTCAAGACAGGTACCTGTAAGACCATGAGTGGTCACACTAGTTATGTATGTGCTGTGACTATATCCAGTGATTCAGAGTTCATCGTATCGGGAAGTGGAGATTATACGGTGAGACTATGGGACGTCAAGACAGGTACCTGTAAGACCATGAGTGGTCACACTAGTTATGTATATGCTGTGGCTATATCCAGTGATTCAGAGTTCATCGTATCGGGAAGTGGAGATTAGACGGTGAGACTATGGGACGTCAAGACAGGTATCTGTAAGACCATGAGTGGTCACACACATTAGGTATATGCTGTGGCTATATCCAGTGATTCAGAGTTCATCGTATCGGGAAGTGGAGATTATACGGTGAGACTATGGGACGTCAAGACAGGTACCTGTAAGACCATGAGTGGTCACACACATTAGGTATGTGCTGTGACTATATCCAGTGATTCAGAGTTCATCGTATCGGGAAGTTATGATAATACGGTGAGACTATGGGACGTCAAGACAGGTACCTGTAAGACCATGAGTGGTCACACTAGTTATGTATATGCTGTGGCTATATCCAGTGATTCAGAGTTCATCGTATCGGGAAGTGCAGATTATACGGTGAGACTATGGGACGTCAAGACAGGTACCTGTAAGACCATGAGTGGTCACACTAGTTATGTATATGCCGTGGTTATATCCAGTGATTCAGAGTTCATCGTATCGGGAAGTGGAGATTATACGGTGAGACTATGGGACGTCAAGACAGGTACCTGTAAGACCATGAGTGGTCACACTAGTTATGTATATGTTGTGGCTATATCAAGTGATTCAGAGTTCATCGTATCGGGAAGTTATGATAATACGGTGAGACTATGGGACGTCAAGACAGGTACCTGTAAGACCATGAGTGGTCACACTAGTTATGTATGTGCTGTGACTATATCCAGTGATTCAGAGTTCATCGTATCGGGAAGTGGAGATTATACGGTGAGACTATGGGACGTCAAGACAGGTACCTGTAAGACCATGAGTGGTCACACTAGTTATGTATATGCTGTGGCTATATCCAGTGATTCAGAGTTCATCGTATCGGGAAGTGGAGATTAGACGGTGAGACTATGGGACGTCAAGACAGGTATCTGTAAGACCATGAGTGGTCACACACATTAGGTATATGCTGTGGCTATATCCAGTGATTCAGAGTTCATCGTATCGGGAAGTGGAGATTAGACGGTGAGACTATGGGACGTCAAGACAGGTACCTGTAAGACCATGAGTGGTCACACACATTAGGTATGTGCTGTGACTATATCCAGTGATTCAGAGTTCATCGTATCGGGAAGTGGAGATTATACGGTGAGACTATGGGACGTCAAGACAGGTACCTGTAAGACCATGAGTGGTCACACTAGTTATGTATATGCTGTGGCTATATCCAGTGATTCAGAGTTCATCGTATCGGGAAGTGGAGATTAGACGGTGAGACTATGGGACGTCAAGACAGGTACCTGTAAGACCATGAGTGGTCACACTAGTTATGTATATGCTGTGGCTATATCCAGTGATTCAGAGTTCATCGTATCGGGAAGTGGAGATTAGACGGTGAGACTATGGGACGTCAAGACAGGTACCTGTAAGACCATGAGTGGTCACACACATTAGGTATGTGCTGTGA
Organism: Loxodes magnus; assembly: GCA_946699065.1. Taxonomy (NCBI): domain Eukaryota; phylum Ciliophora; class Karyorelictea; order Loxodida; family Loxodidae; genus Loxodes; species Loxodes magnus. The sequence goes on from CAMPDV010005155.1 coordinate 7,389, forward strand.
CTATATCCAGTGATTCAGAGTTCATCGTATCGGGAAGTGGAGATTATACGGTGAGACTATGGGACGTCAAGACAGGTACCTGTAAGACCATGAGTGGTCACACTAGTTATGTATATGCTGTGGCTATATCCAGTGATTCAGAGTTCATCGTATCGGGAAGTGGAGATTAGACGGTGAGACTATGGGACGTCAAGACAGGTACCTGTAAGACCATGAGTGGTCACACTAGTTATGTATGTGCTGTGACTATATCCAGTGATTCAGAGTTCATCGTATCGGGAAGTGGAGATTATACGGTGAGACTATGGGACGTCAAGACAGGTACCTGTAAGACCATGAGTGGTCACACACATTAGGTATGTGCTGTGACTATATCCAGTGATTCAGAGTTCATCGTATCGGGAAGTGGAGATTATACGGTGAGACTATGGGACGTCAAGACAGGTACCTGTAAGACCATGAGTGGTCACACTAGTTATGTATATGCTGTGGCTATATCCAGTGATTCAGAGTTCATCGTATCGGGAAGTGGAGATTAGACGGTGAGACTATGGGACGTCAAGACAGGTACCTGTAAGACCATGAGTGGTCACACACATTAGGTATATGCTGTGGCTATATCCAGTGATTCAGAGTTCATCGTATCGGGAAGTGGAGATTATACGGTGAGACTATGGGACGTCAAGACAGGTACCTGTAAGACCATGAGTGGTCACACACATTAGGTATGTGCTGTGACTATATCCAGTGATTCAGAGTTCATCGTATCGGGAAGTGGAGATTATACGGTGAGACTATGGGACGTCAAGACAGGTACCTGTAAGACCATGAGTGGTCACACTAGTTATGTATATGCTGTGGCTATATCCAGTGATTCAGAGTTCATCGTATCGGGAAGTGGAGATTAGACGGTGAGACTATGGGACGTCAAGACAGGTACCTGTAAGACCATGAGTGGTCACACACATTAGGTATGTGCTGTGGCTATATCCAGTGATTCAGAGTTCATCGTATCGGGAAGTTATGATTATACGGTGAGACTATGGGACGTCAAGACAGGTACCTGTAAGACCATGAGTGGTCACACTAGTTATGTATATGCTGTGGCTATATCCAGTGATTCAGAGTTCATCGTATCGGGAAGTGGAGATTAGACGGTGAGACTATGGGACGTCAAGACAGGTACCTGTAAGACCATGAGTGGTCACACTAGTTATGTATATGCTGTGGCTATATCCAGTGATTCAGAGTTCATCGTATCGGGAAGTGGAGATTATACGGTGAGACTATGGGACGTCAAGACAGGTACCTGTAAGACCATGAGTGGTCACACTAGTTATGTATATGCTGTGACTATATCCAGTGATTCAGAGTTCATCGTATCGGGAAGTGGAGATTATACGGTGAGACTATGGGACGTCAAGACAGGTACCTGTAAGACCATGAGTGGTCACACACATTAGGTATATGCTGTGGCTATATCCAGTGATTCAGAGTTCATCGTATCGGGAAGTGGAGATTATACGGTGAGACTATGGGACGTCAAGACAGGTACCTGTAAGACCATGAGTGGTCACACACATTAGGTATGTGCTGTGGCTATATCAAGTGATTCAGAGTTCATCGTATCGGGAAGTGGAGATTATACGGTGAGACTATGGGACGTCAAGACAGGTACCTGTAAGACCATGAGTGGTCACACTAGTTATGTATATGCTGTGGCTATATCCAGTGATTCAGAGTTCATCGTATCGGGAAGTGGAGATTATACGGTGAGACTATGGGACGTCAAGACAGGTACCTGTAAGACCATGAGTGGTCACACTAGTTATGTATATGCTGTGGCTATATCCAGTGATTCAGAGTTCATCGTATCGGGAAGTGCAGATTATACGGTGAGACTATGGGACGTCAAGACAGGTACCTGTAAGACCATGAGTGGTCACACACATTAGGTATGTGCTGTGGCTATATCCAGTGATTCAGAGTTCATCGTATCGGGAAGTGCAGATTATACGGTGAGACTATGGGACGTCAAGACAGGTACCTGTAAGACCATGAGTGGTCACACACATTAGGTATATGCTGTGGCTATATCCAGTGATTCAGAGTTCATCGTATCGGGAAGTGGAGATTAGACGGTGAGACTATGGGACGTCAAGACAGGTACCTGTAAGACCATGAGTGGTCACACACATTAGGTATGTGCTGTGACTATATCCAGTGATTCAGAGTTCATCGTATCGGGAAGTGGAGATTATACGGTGAGACTATGGGACGTCAAGACAGGTACCTGTAAGACCATGAGTGGTCACACACATTAGGTATGTGCTGTGACTATATCCAGTGATTCAGAGTTCATCGTATCGGGAAGTGGAGATTAGACGGTGAGACTATGGGACGTCAAGACAGGTACCTGTAAGACCATGAGTGGTCACACACATTAGGTATATGCTGTGGCTATATCCAGTGATTCAGAGTTCATCGTATCGGGAAGTGGAGATTAGACGGTGAGACTATGGGACGTCAAGACAGGTACCTGTAAGACCATGAGTGGTCACACACATTAGGTATGTGCTGTGACTATATCCAGTGATTCAGAGTTCATCGTATCGGGAAGTGGAGATTATACGGTGAGACTATGGGACGTCAAGACAGGTACCTGTAAGACCATGAGTGGTCACACTAGTTATGTATATGCTGTGGCTATATCCAGTGATTCAGAGTTCATCGTATCGGGAAGTGGAGATTAGACGGTGAGACTATGGGACGTCAAGACAGGTACCTGTAAGACCATGAGTGGTCACACTAGTTATGTATGTGCTGTGACTATATCCAGTGATTCAGAGTTCATCGTATCGGGAAGTGGAGATTATACGGTGAGACTATGGGACGTCAAGACAGGTACCTGTAAGACCATGAGTGGTCACACTAGTTATGTATATGCTGTGGCTATATCCAGTGATTCAGAGTTCATCGTATCGGGAAGTGGAGATTAGACGGTGAGACTATGGGACGTCAAGACAGGTATCTGTAAGACCATGAGTGGTCACACACATTAGGTATATGCTGTGGCTATATCCAGTGATTCAGAGTTCATCGTATCGGGAAGTGGAGATTATACGGTGAGACTATGGGACGTCAAGACAGGTACCTGTAAGACCATGAGTGGTCACACACATTAGGTATGTGCTGTGACTATATCCAGTGATTCAGAGTTCATCGTATCGGGAAGTTATGATAATACGGTGAGACTATGGGACGTCAAGACAGGTACCTGTAAGACCATGAGTGGTCACACTAGTTATGTATATGCTGTGGCTATATCCAGTGATTCAGAGTTCATCGTATCGGGAAGTGCAGATTATACGGTGAGACTATGGGACGTCAAGACAGGTACCTGTAAGACCATGAGTGGTCACACTAGTTATGTATATGCCGTGGTTATATCCAGTGATTCAGAGTTCATCGTATCGGGAAGTGGAGATTATACGGTGAGACTATGGGACGTCAAGACAGGTACCTGTAAGACCATGAGTGGTCACACTAGTTATGTATATGTTGTGGCTATATCAAGTGATTCAGAGTTCATCGTATCGGGAAGTTATGATAATACGGTGAGACTATGGGACGTCAAGACAGGTACCTGTAAGACCATGAGTGGTCACACTAGTTATGTATGTGCTGTGACTATATCCAGTGATTCAGAGTTCATCGTATCGGGAAGTGGAGATTATACGGTGAGACTATGGGACGTCAAGACAGGTACCTGTAAGACCATGAGTGGTCACACTAGTTATGTATATGCTGTGGCTATATCCAGTGATTCAGAGTTCATCGTATCGGGAAGTGGAGATTAGACGGTGAGACTATGGGACGTCAAGACAGGTACCTGTAAGACCATGAGTGGTCACACTAGTTTAGTAAGATCTGTGGCTATATCCAGTGATTCAGAGTTCATCGTATCGGGAAGTGGAGATTAGACGGTGAGACTATGGGACGTCAAGACAGGTACCTGTAAGACCATGAGTGGTCACACACATTAGGTATGTGCTGTGACTATATCCAGTGATTCAGAGTTCATCGTATCGGGAAGTGGAGATTATACGGTGAGACTATGGGACGTCAAGACAGGTACCTGTAAGACCATGAGTGGTCACACTAGTTATGTATATGCTGTGGCTATATCCAGTGATTCAGAGTTCATCGTATCGGGAAGTGGAGATTAGACGGTGAGACTATGGGACGTCAAGACAGGTACCTGTAAGACCATGAGTGGTCACACACATTAGGTATGTGCTGTGACTATATCCAGTGATTCAGAGTTCATCGTATCGGGAAGTGGAGATTAGACGGTGAGACTATGGGACGTCAAGACAGGTACCTGTAAGACCATGAGTGGTCACACACATTAGGTATATGCTGTGGCTATATCCAGTGATTCAGAGTTCATCGTATCGGGAAGTGGAGATTAGACGGTGAGACTATGGGACGTCAATACAGGTACCTGTAAGACCATGAGTGGTCACACTAGTTATGTATATGCTGTGGCTATATCCAGTGATTCAGAGTTCATCGTATCGGGAAGTGGAGATTAGACGGTGAGACTATGGGACGTCAAGACAGGTACCTGTAAGACCATGAGTGGTCACACACATTAGGTATGTGCTGTGACTATATCCAGTGATTCAGAGTTCATCGTATCGGGAAGTGGAGATTATACGGTGAGACTATGGGACGTCAAGACAGGTACCTGTAAGACCATGAGTGGTCACACACATTAGGTATATGCTGTGGCTATATCCAGTGATTCAGAGTTCATCGTATCGGGAAGTTATGATAATACGGTGAGACTATGGGACGTCAAGACAGGTACCTGTAAGACCATGAGTGGTCACACACATTAGGTATGTGCTGTGACTATATCCAGTGATTCAGAGTTCATCGTATCGGGAAGTGGAGATTATACGGTGAGACTATGGGACGTCAAGACAGGTACCTGTAAGACCATGAGTGGTCACACTAGTTATGTATATGCTGTGGCTATATCCAGTGATTCAGAGTTCATCGTATCGGGAAGTGGAGATTAGACGGTGAGACTATGGGACGTCAAGACAGGTACCTGTAAGACCATGAGTGGTCACACACATTAGGTATGTGCTGTGGCTATATCCAGTGATTCAGAGTTCATCGTATCGGGAAGTGGAGATTATACGGTGAGACTATGGGACGTCAAGACAGGTACCTGTAAGACCATGAGTGGTCACACTAGTTATGTATATGCTGTGGCTATATCCAGTGATTCAGAGTTCATCGTATCGGGAAGTGGAGATTAGACGGTGAGACTATGGGACGTCAAGACAGGTACCTGTAAGACCATGAGTGGTCACACTAGTTATGTATATGCTGTGGCTATATCCAGTGATTCAGAGTTCATCGTATCGGGAAGTGCAGATTATACGGTGAGACTATGGGACGTCAAGACAGGTACCTGTAAGACCATGAGTGGTCACACACATTAGGTATGTGCTGTGGCTATATCCAGTGATTCAGAGTTCATCGTATCGGGAAGTGCAGATTATACGGTGAGACTATGGGACGTCAAGACAGGTACCTGTAAGACCATGAGTGGTCACACACATTAGGTATATGCTGTGGCTATATCCAGTGATTCAGAGTTCATCGTATCGGGAAGTGGAGATTAGACGGTGAGACTATGGGACGTCAAGACAGGTACCTGTAAGACCATGAGTGGTCACACACATTAGGTATGTGCTGTGACTATATCCAGTGATTCAGAGTTCATCGTATCGGGAAGTGGAGATTATACGGTGAGACTATGGGACGTCAAGACAGGTACCTGTAAGACCATGAGTGGTCACACACATTAGGTATGTGCTGTGACTATATCCAGTGATTCAGAGTTCATCGTATCGGGAAGTGGAGATTATACGGTGAGACTATGGGACGTCAAGACAGGTACCTGTAAGACCATGAGTGGTCACACACATTAGGTATATGCTGTGGCTATATCCAGTGATTCAGAGTTCATCGTATCGGGAAGTGGAGATTATACGGTGAGACTATGGGACGTCAAGACAGGTACCTGTAAGACCATGAGTGGTCACACTAGTTATGTATATGCTGTGGCTATATCCAGTGATTCAGAGTTCATCGTATCGGGAAGTGGAGATTAGACGGTGAGACTATGGGACGTCAAGACAGGTACCTGTAAGACCATGAGTGGTCACACTAGTTTAGTAAGATCTGTGGCTATATCCAGTGATTCAGAGTTCATCGTATCGGGAAGTGGAGATTATACGGTGAGACTATGGGACGTCAAGACAGGTACCTGTAAGACCATGAGTGGTCACACTAGTTATGTATATGCTGTGGCTATATCCAGTGATTCAGAGTTCATCGTATCGGGAAGTGGAGATTAGACGGTGAGACTATGGGACGTCAAGACAGGTATCTGTAAGACCATGAGTGGTCACACACATTAGGTATATGCTGTGGCTATATCCAGTGATTCAGAGTTCATCGTATCGGGAAGTGGAGATTATACGGTGAGACTATGGGACGTCAAGACAGGTACCTGTAAGACCATGAGTGGTCACACTAGTTTAGTAAGATCTGTGGCTATATCCAGTGATTCAGAGTTCATCGTATCGGGAAGTGGAGATTATACGGTGAGACTATGGGACGTCAAGACAGGTACCTGTAAGACCATGAGTGGTCACACTAGTTATGTATATGCTGTGGCTATATCCAGTGATTCAGAGTTCATCGTATCGGGAAGTGGAGATTAGACGGTGAGACTATGGGACGTCAAGACAGGTATCTGTAAGACCATGAGTGGTCACACACATTAGGTATATGCTGTGGCTATATCCAGTGATTCAGAGTTCATCGTATCGGGAAGTGGAGATTATACGGTGAGACTATGGGACGTCAAGACAGGTACCTGTAAGACCATGAGTGGTCACACACATTAGGTATGTGCTGTGACTATATCCAGTGATTCAGAGTTCATCGTATCGGGAAGTGGAGATTATACGGTGAGACTATGGGACGTCAAGACAGGTACCTGTAAGACCATGAGTGGTCACACTAGTTATGTATATGCTGTGGCTATATCCAGTGATTCAGAGTTCATCGTATCGGGAAGTGCAGATTATACGGTGAGACTATGGGACGTCAAGACAGGTACCTGTAAGACCATGAGTGGTCACACACATTAGGTATGTGCTGTGACTATATCCAGTGATTCAGAGTTCATCGTATCGGGAAGTGGAGATTATACGGTGAGACTATGGGACGTCAAGACAGGTACCTGTAAGACCATGAGTGGTCACACACATTAGGTATATGCTGTGGCTATATCCAGTGATTCAGAGTTCATCGTATCGGGAAGTGGAGATTATACGGTGAGACTATGGGACGTCAAGACAGGTACCTGTAAGACCATGAGTGGTCACACTAGTTATGTATATGCTGTGGCTATATCCAGTGATTCAGAGTTCATCGTATCGGGAAGTGGAGATTAGACGGTGAGACTATGGGACGTCAAGACAGGTACCTGTAAGACCATGAGTGGTCACACTAGTTTAGTAAGATCTGTGGCTATATCCAGTGATTCAGAGTTCATCGTATCGGGAAGTGGAGATTATACGGTGAGACTATGGGACGTCAAGACAGGTACCTGTAAGACCATGAGTGGTCACACTAGTTATGTATATGCTGTGGCTATATCCAGTGATTCAGAGTTCATCGTATCGGGAAGTGGAGATTAGACGGTGAGACTATGGGACGTCAAGACAGGTATCTGTAAGACCATGAGTGGTCACACACATTAGGTATATGCTGTGGCTATATCCAGTGATTCAGAGTTCATCGTATCGGGAAGTGGAGATTATACGGTGAGACTATGGGACGTCAAGACAGGTACCTGTAAGACCATGAGTGGTCACACACATTAGGTATGTGCTGTGACTATATCCAGTGATTCAGAGTTCATCGTATCGGGAAGTTATGATAATACGGTGAGACTATGGGACGTCAAGACAGGTACCTGTAAGACCATGAGTGGTCACACTAGTTATGTATATGCTGTGGCTATATCCAGTGATTCAGAGTTCATCGTATCGGGAAGTGGAGATTATACGGTGAGACTATGGGACGTCAAGACAGGTACCTGTAAGACCATGAGTGGTCACACTAGTTATGTATATGCTGTGGCTATATCCAGTGATTCAGAGTTCATCGTATCGGGAAGTGGAGATTAGACGGTGAGACTATGGGACGTCAAGACAGGTACCTGTAAGACCATGAGTGGTCACACTAGTTATGTATATGCCGTGGTTATATCCAGTGATTCAGAGTTCATCGTATCGGGAAGTGGAGATTATACGGTGAGACTATGGGACGTCAAGACAGGTACCTGTAAGACCATGAGTGGTCACACTAGTTATGTATATGTTGTGGCTATATCAAGTGATTCAGAGTTCATCGTATCGGGAAGTTATGATAATACGGTGAGACTATGGGACGTCAAGACAGGTACCTGTAAGACCATGAGTGGTCACACTAGTTATGTATGTGCTGTGACTATATCCAGTGATTCAGAGTTCATCGTATCGGGAAGTGGAGATTATACGGTGAGACTATGGGACGTCAAGACAGGTACCTGTAAGACCATGAGTGGTCACACTAGTTATGTATATGCTGTGGCTATATCCAGTGATTCAGAGTTCATCGTATCGGGAAGTGGAGATTAGACGGTGAGACTATGGGACGTCAAGACAGGTATCTGTAAGACCATGAGTGGTCACACACATTAGGTATATGCTGTGGCTATATCCAGTGATTCAGAGTTCATCGTATCGGGAAGTGGAGATTAGACGGTGAGACTATGGGACGTCAAGACAGGTACCTGTAAGACCATGAGTGGTCACACACATTAGGTATGTGCTGTGACTATATCCAGTGATTCAGAGTTCATCGTATCGGGAAGTGGAGATTATACGGTGAGACTATGGGACGTCAAGACAGGTACCTGTAAGACCATGAGTGGTCACACTAGTTATGTATATGCTGTGGCTATATCCAGTGATTCAGAGTTCATCGTATCGGGAAGTGGAGATTAGACGGTGAGACTATGGGACGTCAAGACAGGTACCTGTAAGACCATGAGTGGTCACACACATTAGGTATATGCTGTGGCTATATCCAGTGATTCAGAGTTCATCGTATCGGGAAGTGGAGATTAGACGGTGAGACTATGGGACGTCAAGACAGGTACCTGTAAGACCATGAGTGGTCACACACATTAGGTATGTGCTGTGACTATATCCAGTGATTCAGAGTTCATCGTATCGGGAAGTGGAGATTATACGGTGAGACTATGGGACGTCAAGACAGGTACCTGTAAGACCATGAGTGGTCACACTAGTTATGTATATGCTGTGGCTATATCCAGTGATTCAGAGTTCATCGTATCGGGAAGTGGAGATTAGACGGTGAGACTATGGGACGTCAAGACAGGTACCTGTAAGACCATGAGTGGTCACACACATTAGGTATATGCTGTGGCTATATCCAGTGATTCAGAGTTCATCGTATCGGGAAGTGGAGATTAGACGGTGAGACTATGGGACGTCAAGACAGGTACCTGTAAGACCATGAGTGGTCACACTAGTTATGTATGTGCTGTGACTATATCCAGTGATTCAGAGTTCATCGTATCGGGAAGTGGAGATTATACGGTGAGACTATGGGACGTCAAGACAGGTACCTGTAAGACCATGAGTGGTCACACTAGTTATGTATATGCTGTGGCTATATCCAGTGATTCAGAGTTCATCGTATCGGGAAGTGGAGATTAGACGGTGAGACTATGGGACGTCAAGACAGGTATCTGTAAGACCATGAGTGGTCACACACATTAGGTATATGCTGTGGCTATATCCAGTGATTCAGAGTTCATCGTATCGGGAAGTGGAGATTAGACGGTGAGACTATGGGACGTCAAGACAGGTACCTGTAAGACCATGAGTGGTCACACACATTAGGTATGTGCTGTGACTATATCCAGTGATTCAGAGTTCATCGTATCGGGAAGTGGAGATTATACGGTGAGACTATGGGACGTCAAGACAGGTACCTGTAAGACCATGAGTGGTCACACTAGTTATGTATATGCTGTGGCTATATCCAGTGATTCAGAGTTCATCGTATCGGGAAGTGGAGATTAGACGGTGAGACTATGGGACGTCAATACAGGTACCTGTAAGACCATGAGTGGTCACACTAGTTATGTATATGCTGTGGCTATATCCAGTGATTCAGAGTTCATCGTATCGGGAAGTGGAGATTAGACGGTGAGACTATGGGACGTCAAGACAGGTACCTGTAAGACCATGAGTGGTCACACACATTAGGTATGTGCTGTGACTATATCCAGTGATTCAGAGTTCATCGTATCGGGAAGTGGAGATTATACGGTGAGACTATGGGACGTCAAGACAGGTACCTGTAAGACCATGAGTGGTCACACACATTAGGTATATGCTGTGGCTATATCCAGTGATTCAGAGTTCATCGTATCGGGAAGTGGAGATTAGACGGTGAGACTATGGGACGTCAAGACAGGTACCTGTAAGACCATGAGTGGTCACACACATTAGGTATGTGCTGTGACTATATCCAGTGATTCAGAGTTCATCGTATCGGGAAGTTATGATAATACGGTGAGACTATGGGACGTCAAGACAGGTACCTGTAAGACCATGAGTGGTCACACTAGTTATGTATATGCTGTGGCTATATCCAGTGATTCAGAGTTCATCGTATCGGGAAGTGGAGATTATACGGTGAGACTATGGGACGTCAAGACAGGTACCTGTAAGACCATGAGTGGTCACACACATTAGGTATGTGCTGTGGCTATATCCAGTGATTCAGAGTTCATCGTATCGGGAAGTGGAGATTAGACGGTGAGACTATGGGACGTCAAGACAGGTACCTGTAAGACCATGAGTGGTCACACACATTAGGTATGTGCTGTGACTATATCCAGTGATTCAGAGTTCATCGTATCGGGAAGTTATGATAATACGGTGAGACTATGGGACGTCAAGACAGGTACCTGTAAGACCATGAGTGGTCACACTAGTTTAGTAAGATCTGTGGCTATATCCAGTGATTCAGAGTTCATCGTATCGGGAAGTGTAGATTATACGGTGAGACTATGGGACGTCAAGACAGGTACCTGTAAGACCATGAGTGGTCACACACATTAGGTATGTGCTGTGACTATATCCAGTGATTCAGAGTTCATCGTATCGGGAAGTGTAGATTATACGGTGAGACTATGGGACGTCAAGACAGGTACCTGTAAGACCATGAGTGGTCACACTAGTTATGTATATGCTGTGGCTATATCCAGTGATTCAGAGTTCATCGTATCGGGAAGTGGAGATTAGACGGTGAGACTATGGGACGTCAATACAGGTACCTGTAAGACCATGAGTGGTCACACTAGTTATGTATATGCTGTGGCTATATCCAGTGATTCAGAGTTCATCGTATCGGGAAGTGGAGATTAGACGGTGAGACTATGGGACGTCAAGACAGGTACCTGTAAGACCATGAGTGGTCACACTAGTTATGTATATGCTGTGGCTATATCCAGTGATTCAGAGTTCATCGTATCGGGAAGTGGAGATTATACGGTGAGACTATGGGACGTCAAGACAGGTACCTGTAAGACCATGAGTGGTCACACTAGTTATGTATATGCCGTGGTTATATCCAGTGATTCAGAGTTCATCGTATCGGGAAGTGCAGATTATACGGTGAGACTATGGGACGTCAAGACAGGTACCTGTAAGACCATGAGTGGTCACACTAGTTATGTATATGCTGTGGCTATATCCAGTGATTCAGAGTTCATCGTATCGGGAAGTGGAGATTAGACGGTGAGACTATGGGACGTCAAGACAGGTACCTGTAAGACCATGAGTGGTCACACTAGTTTAGTAAGATCTGTGGCTATATCCAGTGATTCAGAGTTCATCGTATCGGGAAGTGGAGATTATACGGTGAGACTATGGGACGTCAAGACAGGTACCTGTAAGACCATGAGTGGTCACACTAGTTATGTATATGCTGTGGCTATATCCAGTGATTCAGAGTTCATCGTATCGGGAAGTCATGATAATACGGTGAGACTATGGGACGTCAAGACAGGTACCTGTAAGACCATGAGTGGGCACACAGATTGAGTATGTGCTGTGACTATATCCAGTGATTCAGAGTTCATCGTATCGGGAAGTGGAGATTAGACGGTGAGACTATGGGACGTCAAGACAGGTACCTGTAAGACCATGAGTGGTCACACACATTAGGTATGTGCTGTGACTATATCCAGTGATTCAGAGTTCATCGTATCGGGAAGTGGAGATTAGACGGTGAGACTATGGGACGTCAAGACAGGTACCTGTAAGACCATGAGTGGTCACACTAGTTATGTATATGCTGTGGCTATATCCAGTGATTCAGAGTTCATCGTATCGGGAAGTGGAGATTAGACGGTGAGACTATGGGACGTCAAGACAGGTACCTGTAAGACCATGAGTGGTCACACTAGTTATGTATATGCTGTGGCTATATCCAGTGATTCAGAGTTCATCGTATCGGGAAGTGGAGATTAGACGGTGAGACTATGGGACGTCAAGACAGGTACCTGTAAGACCATGAGTGGTCACACACATTAGGTATGTGCTGTGACTATATCCAGTGATTCAGAGTTCATCGTATCGGGAAGTTATGATAATACGGTGAGACTATGGGACGTCAAGACAGGTACCTGTAAGACCATGAGTGGTCACACTAGTTATGTATATGCTGTGGCTATATCCAGTGATTCAGAGTTCATCGTATCGGGAAGTGGAGATTAGACGGTGAGACTATGGGACGTCAAGACAGGTACCTGTAAGACCATGAGTGGTCACACTAGTTATGTATATGCTGTGGCTATATCCAGTGATTCAGAGTTCATCGTATCGGGAAGTGGAGATTATACGGTGAGACTATGGGACGTCAAGACAGGTACCTGTAAGACCATGAGTGGTCACACTAGTTATGTATATGCTGTGGCTATATCCAGTGATTCAGAGTTCATCGTATCGGGAAGTCATGATAATACGGTGAGACTATGGGACGTCAAGACAGGTACCTGTAAGACCATGAGTGGGCACACAGATTGAGTATGTGCTGTGACTATATCCAGTGATTCAGAGTTCATCGTATCGGGAAGTGGAGATTAGACGGTGAGACTATGGGACGTCAAGACAGGTACCTGTAAGACCATGAGTGGTCACACACATTAGGTATGTGCTGTGACTATATCCAGTTATTCAGAGTTCATCGTATCGGGAAGTGGAGATTAGACGGTGAGACTATGGGACGTCAAGACAGGTACCTGTAAGACCATGAGTGGTCACACACATTAGGTATGTGCTGTGACTATATCCAGTGATTCAGAGTTCATCGTATCGGGAAGTTATGATAATACGGTGAGACTATGGGACGTCAAGACAGGTACCTGTAAGACCATGAGTGGTCACACACATTAGGTATGTGCTGTGGCTATATCCAGTGATTCAGAGTTCATCGTATCGGGAAGTGGAGATTAGACGGTGAGACTATGGGACGTCAAGACAGGTACCTGTAAGACCATGAGTGGTCACACTAGTTATGTATATGCTGTGGCTATATCCAGTGATTCAGAGTTCATCGTATCGGGAAGTGGAGATTAGACGGTGAGACTATGGGACGTCAAGACAGGTACCTGTAAGACCATGAGTGGTCACACTAGTTATGTATATGCTGTGGCTATATCCAGTGATTCAGAGTTCATCGTATCGGGAAGTGGAGATTATACGGTGAGACTATGGGACGTCAAGACAGGTACCTGTAAGACCATGAGTGGTCACACTAATTCTGTATATGTTGTGGCTATATCAAGTGATTCAGAGTTCATCGTATCGGGAAGTGGAGATTAGACGGTGAGACTATGGGACGTCAAGACAGGTACCTGTAAGACCATGAGTGGTCACACTAGTTATGTATATGCTGTGGCTATATCCAGTGATTCAGAGTTCATCGTATCGGGAAGTGGAGATTAGACGGTGAGACTATGGGACGTCAAGACAGGTACCTGTAAGACCATGAGTGGTCACACTAGTTATGTATATGCTGTGGCTATATCCAGTGATTCAGAGTTCATCGTATCGGGAAGTGCAGATAAGACGGTGAGACTATGGGACGTCAAGACAGGTACCTGTAAGACCATGAGTGGGCACACAGATTGAGTATGTGCTGTGACTATATCCAGTGATTCAGAGTTCATCGTATCGGGAAGTGGAGATTAGACGGTGAGACTATGGGACGTCAAGACAGGTACCTGTAAGACCATGAGTGGTCACACACATTAGGTATGTGCTGTGACTATATCCAGTGATTCAGAGTTCATCGTATCGGGAAGTGGAGATTAGACGGTGAGACTATGGGACGTCAAGACAGGTACCTGTAAGACCATGAGTGGTCACACTAGTTATGTATATGCTGTGGCTATATCCAGTGATTCAGAGTTCATCGTATCGGGAAGTGGAGATTAGACGGTGAGACTATGGGACGTCAAGACAGGTACCTGTAAGACCATGAGTGGTCACACTAGTTATGTATTATCTGTGGCTATATCCAGTGATTCAGAGTTCATCGTATCGGGAAGTGGAGATTAGACGGTGAGACTATGGGACGTCAAGACAGGTACCTGTAAGACCATGAGTGGTCACACACATTAGGTATGTGCTGTGGCTATATCCAGTGATTCAGAGTTCATCGTATCGGGAAGTGCAGATTATACGGTGAGACTATGGGACGTCAAGACAGGTACCTGTAAGACCATGAGTGGTCACACTAGTTATGTATATGCCGTGGTTATATCCAGTGATTCAGAGTTCATCGTATCGGGAAGTGGAGATTAGACGGTGAGACTATGGGACGTCAAGACAGGTACCTGTAAGACCATGAGTGGTCACACACATTAGGTATGTGCTGTGACTATATCCAGTGATTCAGAGTTCATCGTATCGGGAAGTGGAGATTATACGGTGAGACTATGGGACGTCAAGACAGGTACCTGTAAGACCATGAGTGGTCACACTAGTTATGTATATGCTGTGGCTATATCCAGTGATTCAGAGTTCATCGTATCGGGAAGTGGAGATTAGACGGTGAGACTATGGGACGTCAAGACAGGTACCTGTAAGACCATGAGTGGTCACACACATTAGGTATGTGCTGTGGCTATATCCAGTGATTCAGAGTTCATCGTATCGGGAAGTGGAGATTATACGTTGAGACTATGGGACGTCAAGACAGGTACCTGTAAGACCATGAGTGGTCACACTAGTTTAGTAAGATCTGTGGCTATATCCAGTGATTCAGAGTTCATCGTATCGGGAAGTGGAGATTAGACGGTGAGACTATGGGACGTCAATACAGGTACCTGTAAGACCATGAGTGGTCACACTAGTTTAGTAAGATCTGTGGCTATATCCAGTGATTCAGAGTTCATCGTATCGGGAAGTGTAGATTATACGGTGAGACTATGGGACGTCAAGACAGGTACCTGTAAGACCATGAGTGGTCACACACATTAGGTATGTGCTGTGGCTATATCCAGTGATTCAGAGTTCATCGTATCGGGAAGTGGAGATTATACGGTGAGACTATGGGACGTCAAGACAGGTACCTGTAAGACCATGAGTGGTCACACTAATTCTGTATATGTTGTGGCTATATCCAGTGATTCAGAGTTCATCGTATCGGGAAGTGGAGATTAGACGGTGAGACTATGGGACGTCAAGACAGGTACCTGTAAGACCATGAGTGGTCACACTAGTTATGTATATGCTGTGGCTATATCCAGTGATTCAGAGTTCATCGTATCGGGAAGTGCAGATTAGACGGTGAGACTATGGGACGTCAAGACAGGTACCTGTAAGACCATGAGTGGTCACACACATTAGGTATATGCTGTGGCTATATCCAGTGATTCAGAGTTCATCGTATCGGGAAGTGGAGATTAGACGGTGAGACTATGGGACGTCAAGACAGGTACCTGTAAGACCATGAGTGGTCACACACATTAGGTATGTACTGTGACTATATCCAGTGATTCAGAGTTCATCGTATCGGGAAGTGGAGATTAGACGGTGAGACTATGGGACGTCAAGACAGGTACCTGTAAGACCATGAGTGGTCACACACATTAGGTATGTGCTGTGGCTATATCCAGTGATTCAGAGTTCATCGTATCGGGAAGTGGAGATTAGACGGTGAGACTATGGGACGTCAAGACAGGTACCTGTAAGACCATGAGTGGTCACACTAGTTATGTATATGCTGTGGCTATATCCAGTGATTCAGAGTTCATCGTATCGGGAAGTGGAGATTAGACGGTGAGACTATGGGACGTCAAGACAGGTACCTGTAAGACCATGAGTGGTCACACTAGTTATGTATATGCTGTGGCTATATCCAGTGATTCAGAGTTCATCGTATCGGGAAGTGGAGATTATACGGTGAGACTATGGGACGTCAAGACAGGTACCTGTAAGACCATGAGTGGTCACACTAATTCTGTATATGTTGTGGCTATATCAAGTGATTCAGAGTTCATCGTATCGGGAAGTGGAGATTAGACGGTGAGACTATGGGACGTCAAGACAGGTACCTGTAAGACCATGAGTGGGCACACAGATTGAGTATGTGCTGTGACTATATCCAGTGATTCAGAGTTCATCGTATCGGGAAGTGGAGATTAGACGGTGAGACTATGGGACGTCAAGACAGGTACCTGTAAGACCATGAGTGGTCACACTAATTCTGTATATGTTGAGGCTATATCCAGTGATTCAGAGTTCATCGTATCGGGAAGTGGAGATTAGACGGTGAGACTATGGGACGTCAATACAGGTACCTGTAAGACCATGAGTGGTCACACTAGTTATGTATATGCTGTGGCTATATCCAGTGATTCAGAGTTCATCGTATCGGGAAGTGGAGATTAGACGGTGAGACTATGGGACGTCAAGACAGGTACCTGTAAGACCATGAGTGGTCACACACATTAGGTATATGCTGTGGCTATATCCAGTGATTCAGAGTTCATCGTATCGGGAAGTGGAGATTAGACGGTGAGACTATGGGACGTCAAGACAGGTACCTGTAAGACCATGAGTGGTCACACAGATTGAGTATGTGCTGTGACTATATCCAGTGATTCAGAGTTCATCGTATCGGGAAGTTATGATTAGACGGTGAGACTATGGGACGTCAAGACAGGTACCTGTAAGACCATGAGTGGTCACACTAGTTATGTATATGCTGTGGCTATATCCAGTGATTCAGAGTTCATCGTATCGGGAAGTGGAGATTAGACGGTGAGACTATGGGACGTCAAGACAGGTACCTGTAAGACCATGAGTGGTCACACTAATTCTGTATATGTTGTGGCTATATCAAGTGATTCAGAGTTCATCGTATCGGGAAGTGGAGATTATACGGTGAGACTATGGGACGTCAAGACAGGTACCTGTAAGACCATGAGTGGTCACACACATTAGGTATATGCTGTGGCTATATCCAGTGATTCAGAGTTCATCGTATCGGGAAGTGGAGATTAGACGGTGAGACTATGGGACGTCAAGACAGGTACCTGTAAGACCATGAGTGGTCACACACATTAGGTATGTGCTGTGACTATATCCAGTGATTCAGAGTTCATCGTATCGGGAAGTGGAGATTAGACGGTGAGACTATGGGACGTCAAGACAGGTACCTGTAAGACCATGAGTGGTCACACACATTAGGTATATGCTGTGGCTATATCCAGTGATTCAGAGTTCATCGTATCGGGAAGTGGAGATTAGACGGTGAGACTATGGGACGTCAAGACAGGTACCTGTAAGACCATGAGTGGTCACACTAGTTATGTATATGCTGTGGCTATATCCAGTGATTCAGAGTTCATCGTATCGGGAAGTGGAGATTAGACGGTGAGACTATGGGACGTCAAGACAGGTACCTGTAAGACCATGAGTGGTCACACTAGTTATGTATGTGCTGTGACTATATCCAGTGATTCAGAGTTCATCGTATCGGGAAGTTATGATTAGACGGTGAGACTATGGGACGTCAAGACAGGTATCTGTAAGACCATGAGTGGTCACACTAGTTATGTATATGCCGTGGTTATATCCAGTGATTCAGAGTTCATCGTATCGGGAAGTGGAGATTAGACGGTGAGACTATGGGACGTCAAGACAGGTACCTGTAAGACCATGAGTGGTCACACACATTAGGTATGTGCTGTGGCTATATCCAGTGATTCAGAGTTCATCGTATCGGGAAGTGGAGATTAGACGGTGAGACTATGGGACGTCAAGACAGGTACCTGTAAGACCATGAGTGGTCACACACATTAGGTATATGCTGTGGCTATATCCAGTGATTCAGAGTTCATCGTATCGGGAAGTTATGATAATACGGTGAGACTATGGGACGTCAAGACAGGTACCTGTAAGACCATGAGTGGTCACACTAGTTATGTATATGCTGTGGCTATATCCATTGATTCAGAGTTCATCGTATCGGGAAGTGGAGATTATACGGTGAGACTATGGGACGTCAAGACAGGTACCTGTAAGACCATGAGTGGTCACACTAGTTATGTATGTGCTGTGACTATATCCAGTGATTCAGAGTTCATCGTATCGGGAAGTTATGATTAGACGGTGAGACTATGGGACGTCAAGACAGGTACCTGTAAGACCATGAGTGGTCACACACATTAGGTATGTGCTGTGGCTATATCCAGTGATTCAGAGTTCATCGTATCGGGAAGTGGAGATTAGACGGTGAGACTATGGGACGTCAAGACAGGTACCTGTAAGACCATGAGTGGTCACACACATTAGGTATGTGCTGTGGCTATATCCAGTGATTCAGAGTTCATCGTATCGGGAAGTGGAGATTAGACGGTGAGACTATGGGACGTCAAGACAGGTACCTGTAAGACCATGAGTGGTCACACACATTAGGTATGTGCTGTGGCTATATCCAGTGATTCAGAGTTCATCGTATCGGGAAGTGGAGATTAGACGGTGAGACTATGGGACGTCAAGACAGGTACCTGTAAGACCATGAGTGGTCACACTAGTCTAATCTCCACTTCCCGATACGATGAACTCTGAATCACTGGATATAGCCACAGCATATACATAACTAGTGTGACCACTCATGGTCTTACAGGTACCTGTCTTGACGTCCCATAGTCTCACCGTATAATCTCCACTTCCCGATACGATGAACTCTGAATCACTGGATATAGTCACAGCACATACATAACTAGTGTGACCACTCATGGTCTTACAGGTACCTGTCTTGACGTCCCATAGTCTCACCGTATTATCATAACTTCCCGATACGATGAACTCTGAATCACTTGATATAGCCACAACATATACATAACTAGTGTGACCACTCATGGTCTTACAGGTACCTGTCTTGACGTCCCATAGTCTCACCGTATAATCTCCACTTCCCGATACGATGAACTCTGAATCACTGGATATAACCACGGCATATACATAACTAGTGTGACCACTCATGGTCTTACAGGTACCTGTCTTGACGTCCCATAGTCTCACCGTATAATCTCCACTTCCCGATACGATGAACTCTGAATCACTGGATATAGCCACAGCATATACATAACTAGTGTGACCACTCATGGTCTTACAGGTACCTGTCTTGACGTCCCATAGTCTCACCGTATTATCATAACTTCCCGATACGATGAACTCTGAATCACTGGATATAGTCACAGCACATACCTAATGTGTGTGACCACTCATGGTCTTACAGGTACCTGTCTTGACGTCCCATAGTTTCACCGTATAATCTCCACTTCCCGATACGATGAACTCTGAATCACTGGATATAGCCACAGCATATACCTAATGTGTGTGACCACTCATGGTCTTACAGATACCTGTCTTGACGTCCCATAGTCTCACCGTCTAATCTCCACTTCCCGATACGATGAACTCTGAATCACTGGATATAGCCACAGCATATACATAACTAGTGTGACCACTCATGGTCTTACAGGTACCTGTCTTGACGTCCCATAGTCTCACCGTATAATCTCCACTTCCCGATACGATGAACTCTGAATCACTGGATATAGTCACAGCACATACATAACTAGTGTGACCACTCATGGTCTTACAGGTACCTGTCTTGACGTCCCATAGTCTCACCGTATTATCTCCACTTCCCGATACGATGAACTCTGAATCACTGGATATAGCCACAGCATATACATAACTAGTGTGACCACTCATGGTCTTACAGGTACCTGTCTTGACGTCCCATAGTCTCACCGTATAATCTCCACTTCCCGATACGATGAACTCTGAATCACTGGATATAGTCACAGCACATACCTAATGTGTGTGACCACTCATGGTCTTACAGGTACCTGTCTTGACGTCCCATAGTCTCACCGTATAATCTGCACTTCCCGATACGATGAACTCTGAATCACTGGATATAGCCACAGCATATACATAACTAGTGTGACCACTCATGGTCTTACAGGTACCTGTCTTGACGTCCCATAGTCTCACCGTCTAATCTCCACTTCCCGATACGATGAACTCTGAATCACTGGATATAGCCACAGCATATACATAACTAGTGTGACCACTCATGGTCTTACAGGTACCTGTCTTGACGTCCCATAGTCTCACCGTATAATCTCCACTTCCCGATACGATGAACTCTGAATCACTGGATATAGCCACAGATCTTACTAAACTAGTGTGACCACTCATGGTCTTACAGGTACCTGTCTTGACGTCCCATAGTCTCACCGTCTAATCTCCACTTCCCGATACGATGAACTCTGAATCACTGGATATAGCCACAGCATATACATAACTAGTGTGACCACTCATGGTCTTACAGGTACCTGTCTTGACGTCCCATAGTCTCACCGTATAATCTCCACTTCCCGATACGATGAACTCTGAATCACTGGATATAGTCACAGCACATACCTAATGTGTGTGACCACTCATGGTCTTACAGGTACCTGTCTTGACGTCCCATAGTCTCACCGTCTAATCTCCACTTCCCGATACGATGAACTCTGAATCACTGGATATAGCCACAGCATATACATAACTAGTGTGACCACTCATGGTCTTACAGGTACCTGTCTTGACGTCCCATAGTCTCACCGTATAATCTCCACTTCCCGATACGATGAACTCTGAATCACTGGATATAGTCACAGCACATACCTAATGTGTGTGACCACTCATGGTCTTACAGGTACCTGTCTTGACGTCCCATAGTCTCACCGTCTAATCTCCACTTCCCGATACGATGAACTCTGAATCACTGGATATAGCCACAGCACATACCTAATGTGTGTGACCACTCATGGTCTTACAGGTACCTGTCTTGACGTCCCATAGTCTCACCGTCTAATCTGCACTTCCCGATACGATGAACTCTGAATCACTGGATATAGTCACAGCACATACCTAATGTGTGTGACCACTCATGGTCTTACAGGTACCTGTCTTGACGTCCCATAGTCTCACCGTCTAATCTCCACTTCCCGATACGATGAACTCTGAATCACTGGATATAGCCACAGCACATACCTAATGTGTGTGACCACTCATGGTCTTACAGGTACCTGTCTTGACGTCCCATAGTCTCACCGTATAATCTCCACTTCCCGATACGATGAACTCTGAATCACTGGATATAGTCACAGCACATACCTAATGTGTGTGACCACTCATGGTCTTACAGGTACCTGTCTTGACGTCCCATAGTCTCACCGTCTAATCTTAACTTCCCGATACGATGAACTCTGAATCACTGGATATAGCCACAGCATATACATAACTAGTGTGACCACTCATGGTCTTACAGGTACCTGTCTTGACGTCCCATAGTCTCACCGTCTAATCTCAACTTCCCGATACGATGAACTCTGAATCACTGGATATAGTCACAGCACATACCTAATGTGTGTGACCACTCATGGTCTTACAGGTACCTGTCTTGACGTCCCATAGTCTCACCGTCTAATCTCCACTTCCCGATACGATGAACTCTGAATCACTGGATATAGCCACAGCACATACCTAATGTGTGTGACCACTCATGGTCTTACAGGTACCTGTCTTGACGTCCCATAGTCTCACCGTCTAATCTCCACTTCCCGATACGATGAACTCTGAATCACTGGATATAGCCACAGCATATACATAACTAGTGTGACCACTCATGGTCTTACAGGTACCTGTCTTGACGTCCCATAGTCTCACCGTCTAATCATAACTTCCCGATACGATGAACTCTGAATCACTGGATATAGCCACAGCATATACATAACTAGTGTGACCACTCATGGTCTTACAGGTACCTGTCTTGACGTCCCATAGTCTCACCGTCTAATCTCAACTTCCCGATACGATGAACTCTGAATCACTTGATATAGCCACAACATATACAGAATTAGTGTGACCACTCATGGTCTTACAGGTACCTGTCTTGACGTCCCATAGTCTCACCGTATAATCTCCACTTCCCGATACGATGAACTCTGAATCACTGGATATAGCCACAGCATATACATAACTAGTGTGACCACTCATGGTCTTACAGGTACCTGTATTGACGTCCCATAGTCTCACCGTATAATCTGCACTTCCCGATACGATGAACTCTGAATCACTGGATATAGTCACAGCATATACCTAATGTGTGTGACCACTCATGGTCTTACAGGTACCTGTCTTGACGTCCCATAGTCTCACCGTCTAATCATAACTTCCCGATACGATGAACTCTGAATCACTGGATATAGTCACAGCACATACCTAATGTGTGTGACCACTCATGGTCTTACAGGTACCTGTCTTGACGTCCCATAGTCTCACCGTCTAATCATAACTTCCCGATACGATGAACTCTGAATCACTGGATATAGCCACAGCATATACATAACTAGTGTGACCACTCATGGTCTTACAGGTACCTGTCTTGACGTCCCATAGTCTCACCGTCTAATCTCCACTTCCCGATACGATGAACTCTGAATCAATGGATATAGCCACAGCATATACATAACTAGTGTGACCACTCATGGTCTTACAGGTACCTGTCTTGACGTCCCATAGTCTCACCGTATTATCATAACTTCCCGATACGATGAACTCTGAATCACTGGATATAGTCACAGCACATACCTAATGTGTGTGACCACTCATGGTCTTACAGGTACCTGTCTTGACGTCCCATAGTCTCACCGTATTATCATAACTTCCCGATACGATGAACTCTGAATCACTGGATATAGTCACAGCACATACCTAATGTGTGTGACCACTCATGGTCTTACAGGTACCTGTCTTGACGTCCCATAGTCTCACCGTATAATCTGCACTTCCCGATACGATGAACTCTGAATCACTGGATATAGCCACAGCACATACCTAATGTGTGTGACCACTCATGGTCTTACAGGTACCTGTCTTGACGTCCCATAGTCTCACCGTCTAATCATAACTTCCCGATACGATGAACTCTGAATCACTGGATATAACCACGGCATATACATAACTAGTGTGACCACTCATGGTCTTACAGGTACCTGTCTTGACGTCCCATAGTCTCACCGTCTAATCTCCACTTCCCGATACGATGAACTCTGAATCACTGGATATAGCCACAGCATATACCTAATGTGTGTGACCACTCATGGTCTTACAGGTACCTGTCTTGACGTCCCATAGTCTCACCGTCTAATCATAACTTCCCGATACGATGAACTCTGAATCACTGGATATAGTCACAGCACATACATAACTAGTGTGACCACTCATGGTCTTACAGGTACCTGTATTGACGTCCCATAGTCTCACCGTCTAATCTCCACTTCCCGATACGATGAACTCTGAATCACTGGATATAGCCACAGCATATACCTAATGTGTGTGACCACTCATGGTCTTACAGGTACCTGTCTTGACGTCCCATAGTCTCACCGTATAATCTCCACTTCCCGATACGATGAACTCTGAATCACTGGATATAGCCACAGCACATACCTAATGTGTGTGACCACTCATGGTCTTACAGGTACCTGTCTTGACGTCCCATAGTCTCACCGTCTAATCTCCACTTCCCGATACGATGAACTCTGAATCACTGGATATAACCACGGCATATACATAGCCACAGCACATACCTATGTGTGTGACCACTCATGGTCTTACAGGTACCTGTCTTGACGTCCCATAGTCTCACCGTCTAATCTCCACTTCCCGATACGATGAACTCTGAATCACTGGATATAACCAGCATATACATAACTAGTGTGACCACTCATGGTCTTACAGGTACCTGTCTTGACGTCCCATAGTCTCACCGTCTAATCATAACTTCCCGATACGATGAACTCTGAATCACTGGATATAGTCACAGCACATACATAACTAGTGTGACCACTCATGGTCTTACAGGTACCTGTCTTGACGTCCCATAGTCTCACCGTATAATCTCCACTTCCCGATACGATGAACTCTGAATCAATGGATATAGCCACAGCATATACATAACTAGTGTGACCACTCATGGTCTTACAGGTACCTGTCTTGACGTCCCATAGTCTCACCGTATTATCATAACTTCCCGATACGATGAACTCTGAATCACTGGATATAGCCACAGCATATACCTAATGTGTGTGACCACTCATGGTCTTACAGGTACCTGTCTTGACGTCCCATAGTCTCACCGTCTAATCTCCACTTCCCGATACGATGAACTCTGAATCACTGGATATAGCCACAGCACATACCTAATGTGTGTGACCACTCATGGTCTTACAGGTACCTGTCTTGACGTCCCATAGTCTCACCGTCTAATCTCCACTTCCCGATACGATGAACTCTGAATCACTGGATATAACCACGGCATATACATAACTAGTGTGACCACTCATGGTCTTACAGATACCTGTCTTGACGTCCCATAGTCTCACCGTCTAATCATAACTTCCCGATACGATGAACTCTGAATCACTGGATATAGTCACAGCACATACATAACTAGTGTGACCACTCATGGTCTTACAGGTACCTGTCTTGACGTCCCATAGTCTCACCGTCTAATCTCCACTTCCCGATACGATGAACTCTGAATCACTGGATATAGCCACAGCATATACATAACTAGTGTGACCACTCATGGTCTTACAGGTACCTGTCTTGACGTCCCATAGTCTCACCGTCTAATCTCCACTTCCCGATACGATGAACTCTGAATCACTGGATATAGCCACAGCATATACCTAATGTGTGTGACCACTCATGGTCTTACAGGTACCTGTCTTGACGTCCCATAGTCTCACCGTCTAATCTCCACTTCCCGATACGATGAACTCTGAATCACTGGATATAGTCACAGCACATACCTAATGTGTGTGACCACTCATGGTCTTACAGGTACCTGTCTTGACGTCCCATAGTCTCACCGTCTAATCTCCACTTCCCGATACGATGAACTCTGAATCACTGGATATAGCCACAGCATATACCTAATGTGTGTGACCACTCATGGTCTTACAGGTACCTGTCTTGACGTCCCATAGTCTCACCGTATAATCTCCACTTCCCGATACGATGAACTCTGAATCACTTGATATAGCCACAACATATACAGAATTAGTGTGACCACTCATGGTCTTACAGGTACCTGTCTTGACGTCCCATAGTCTCACCGTCTAATCTCCACTTCCCGATACGATGAACTCTGAATCACTGGATATAGTCACAGCACATACTCAATCTGTGTGCCCACTCATGGTCTTACAGGTACCTGTCTTGACGTCCCATAGTCTCACCGTCTAATCTCCACTTCCCGATACGATGAACTCTGAATCACTTGATATAGCCACAACATATACAGAATTAGTGTGACCACTCATGGTCTTACAGGTACCTGTCTTGACGTCCCATAGTCTCACCGTATAATCTCCACTTCCCGATACGATGAACTCTGAATCACTGGATATAGCCACAGCATATACATAACTAGTGTGACCACTCATGGTCTTACAGGTACCTGTCTTGACGTCCCATAGTCTCACCGTCTAATCTCCACTTCCCGATACGATGAACTCTGAATCACTGGATATAGCCACAGCATATACATAACTAGTGTGACCACTCATGGTCTTACAGGTACCTGTATTGACGTCCCATAGTCTCACCGTCTAATCTCCACTTCCCGATACGATGAACTCTGAATCACTGGATATAGCCTCAACATATACAGAATTAGTGTGACCACTCATGGTCTTACAGGTACCTGTCTTGACGTCCCATAGTCTCAACGTATAATCTCCACTTCCCGATACGATGAACTCTGAATCACTGGATATAGTCACAGCACATACTCAATCTGTGTGCCCACTCATGGTCTTACAGGTACCTGTCTTGACGTCCCATAGTCTCACCGTCTAATCTCCACTTCCCGATACGATGAACTCTGAATCACTTGATATAGCCACAACATATACAGAATTAGTGTGACCACTCATGGTCTTACAGGTACCTGTCTTGACGTCCCATAGTCTCACCGTATAATCTCCACTTCCCGATACGATGAACTCTGAATCACTGGATATAGCCACAGCATATACATAACTAGTGTGACCACTCATGGTCTTACAGGTACCTGTCTTGACGTCCCATAGTCTCACCGTCTAATCTCCACTTCCCGATACGATGAACTCTGAATCACTGGATATAGCCACAGCATATACATAACTAGTGTGACCACTCATGGTCTTACAGGTACCTGTCTTGACGTCCCATAGTCTCACCGTCTAATCTCCACTTCCCGATACGATGAACTCTGAATCACTGGATATAGCCACAGCACATACCTAATGTGTGTGACCACTCATGGTCTTACAGGTACCTGTCTTGACGTCCCATAGTCTCACCGTCTAATCTCCACTTCCCGATACGATGAACTCTGAATCACTGGATATAGTCACAGTACATACCTAATGTGTGTGACCACTCATGGTCTTACAGGTACCTGTCTTGACGTCCCATAGTCTCACCGTCTAATCTCCACTTCCCGATACGATGAACTCTGAATCACTGGATATAGCCACAGCATATACCTAATGTGTGTGACCACTCATGGTCTTACAGGTACCTGTCTTGACGTCCCATAGTCTCACCGTCTAATCTGCACTTCCCGATACGATGAACTCTGAATCACTGGATATAGCCACAGCATATACATAACTAGTGTGACCACTCATGGTCTTACAGGTACCTGTCTTGACGTCCCATAGTCTCACCGTCTAATCTCCACTTCCCGATACGATGAACTCTGAATCACTGGATATAGCCACAACATATACAGAATTAGTGTGACCACTCATGGTCTTACAGGTACCTGTCTTGACGTCCCATAGTCTCACCGTATAATCTCCACTTCCCGATACGATGAACTCTGAATCACTGGATATAGCCACAGCACATACCTAATGTGTGTGACCACTCATGGTCTTACAGGTACCTGTCTTGACGTCCCATAGTCTCACCGTATAATCTACACTTCCCGATACGATGAACTCTGAATCACTGGATATAGCCACAGATCTTACTAAACTAGTGTGACCACTCATGGTCTTACAGGTACCTGTATTGACGTCCCATAGTCTCACCGTCTAATCTCCACTTCCCGATACGATGAACTCTGAATCACTGGATATAGCCACAGATCTTACTAAACTAGTGTGACCACTCATGGTCTTACAGGTACCTGTCTTGACGTCCCATAGTCTCAACGTATAATCTCCACTTCCCGATACGATGAACTCTGAATCACTGGATATAGCCACAGCACATACCTAATGTGTGTGACCACTCATGGTCTTACAGGTACCTGTCTTGACGTCCCATAGTCTCACCGTCTAATCTCCACTTCCCGATACGATGAACTCTGAATCACTGGATATAGCCACAGCATATACATAACTAGTGTGACCACTCATGGTCTTACAGGTACCTGTCTTGACGTCCCATAGTCTCACCGTATAATCTCCACTTCCCGATACGATGAACTCTGAATCACTGGATATAGTCACAGCACATACCTAATGTGTGTGACCACTCATGGTCTTACAGGTACCTGTCTTGACGTCCCATAGTCTCACCGTCTAATCTCCACTTCCCGATACGATGAACTCTGAATCACTGGATATAACCACGGCATATACATAACTAGTGTGACCACTCATGGTCTTACAGGTACCTGTCTTGACGTCCCATAGTCTCACCGTATAATCTGCACTTCCCGATACGATGAACTCTGAATCACTGGATATAGCCACAGCACATACCTAATGTGTGTGACCACTCATGGTCTTACAGGTACCTGTCTTGACGTCCCATAGTCTCACCGTCTAATCTCCACTTCCCGATACGATGAACTCTGAATCACTGGATATAGCCACAGATAATACATAACTAGTGTGACCACTCATGGTCTTACAGGTACCTGTCTTGACGTCCCATAGTCTCACCGTCTAATCTCCACTTCCCGATACGATGAACTCTGAATCACTGGATATAGCCACAGCATATACATAACTAGTGTGACCACTCATGGTCTTACAGGTACCTGTCTTGACGTCCCATAGTCTCACCGTCTAATCTCCACTTCCCGATACGATGAACTCTGAATCACTGGATATAGTCACAGCACATACCTAATGTGTGTGACCACTCATGGTCTTACAGGTACCTGTCTTGACGTCCCATAGTCTCACCGTCTAATCTCCACTTCCCGATACGATGAACTCTGAATCACTGGATATAGTCACAGCACATACTCAATCTGTGTGCCCACTCATGGTCTTACAGGTACCTGTCTTGACGTCCCATAGTCTCACCGTCTTATCTGCACTTCCCGATACGATGAACTCTGAATCACTGGATATAGCCACAGCATATACATAACTAGTGTGACCACTCATGGTCTTACAGGTACCTGTCTTGACGTCCCATAGTCTCACCGTCTAATCTCCACTTCCCGATACGATGAACTCTGAATCACTGGATATAGCCACAGCATATACATAACTAGTGTGACCACTCATGGTCTTACAGGTACCTGTCTTGACGTCCCATAGTCTCACCGTCTAATCTCCACTTCCCGATACGATGAACTCTGAATCACTTGATATAGCCACAACATATACAGAATTAGTGTGACCACTCATGGTCTTACAGGTACCTGTCTTGACGTCCCATAGTCTCACCGTATAATCTCCACTTCCCGATACGATGAACTCTGAATCACTGGATATAGCCACAGCATATACATAACTAGTGTGACCACTCATGGTCTTACAGGTACCTGTCTTGACGTCCCATAGTCTCACCGTCTAATCTCCACTTCCCGATACGATGAACTCTGAATCACTGGATATAGCCACAGCATATACATAACTAGTGTGACCACTCATGGTCTTACAGGTACCTGTCTTGACGTCCCATAGTCTCACCGTCTAATCTCCACTTCCCGATACGATGAACTCTGAATCACTGGATATAGCCACAGCACATACCTAATGTGTGTGACCACTCATGGTCTTACAGGTACCTGTCTTGACGTCCCATAGTCTCACCGTATTATCATAACTTCCCGATACGATGAACTCTGAATCACTGGATATAGTCACAGCACATACCTAATGTGTGTGACCACTCATGGTCTTACAGGTACCTGTCTTGACGTCCCATAGTCTCACCGTCTAATCTCCACTTCCCGATACGATGAACTCTGAATCACTGGATATAGCCACAGCACATACCTAATGTGTGTGACCACTCATGGTCTTACAGGTACCTGTCTTGACGTCCCATAGTCTCACCGTATTATCATAACTTCCCGATACGATGAACTCTGAATCACTGGATATAGTCACAGCACATACCTAATGTGTGTGACCACTCATGGTCTTACAGGTACCTGTCTTGACGTCCCATAGTCTCACCGTCTAATCTCCACTTCCCGATACGATGAACTCTGAATAACTGGATATAGTCACAGCACATACCTAATGTGTGTGACCACTCATGGTCTTACAGGTACCTGTCTTGACGTCCCATAGTCTCACCGTCTAATCTCCACTTCCCGATACGATGAACTCTGAATCACTGGATATAGTCACAGCACATACTCAATCTGTGTGCCCACTCATGGTCTTACAGGTACCTGTCTTGACGTCCCATAGTCTCACCGTATTATCATGACTTCCCGATACGATGAACTCTGAATCACTGGATATAGCCACAGCATATACATAACTAGTGTGACCACTCATGGTCTTACAGGTACCTGTCTTGACGTCCCATAGTCTCACCGTATAATCTCCACTTCCCGATACGATGAACTCTGAATCACTGGATATAGCCACAGCATATACATAACTAGTGTGACCACTCATGGTCTTACAGGTACCTGTCTTGACGTCCCATAGTCTCACCGTCTAATCTCCACTTCCCGATACGATGAACTCTGAATCACTGGATATAGCCACAGCATATACATAACTAGTGTGACCACTCATGGTCTTACAGGTACCTGTCTTGACGTCCCATAGTCTCACCGTATTATCATAACTTCCCGATACGATGAACTCTGAATCACTGGATATAGTCACAGCACATACCTAATGTGTGTGACCACTCATGGTCTTACAGGTACCTGTCTTGACGTCCCATAGTCTCACCGTCTAATCTCCACTTCCCGATACGATGAACTCTGAATCACTGGATATAGCCACAGCACATACCTAATGTGTGTGACCACTCATGGTCTTACAGGTACCTGTCTTGACGTCCCATAGTCTCACCGTATAATCTGCACTTCCCGATACGATGAACTCTGAATCACTGGATATAGTCACAGCACATACCTAATGTATGTGACCACTCATGGTCTTACAGGTACCTGTCTTGACGTCCCATAGTCTCACCGTCTAATCTC